>SJYC01026105.1:0-71061 GCA_006408675.1 Madoqua kirkii
CTGGAGAATCCCATGGACAGAGGAGTCTGGTGGGCTACAGTCCATGGGGTCACAGAGTCGAACACGAGTGACTGATTAACTAACACTAACTAAAATATATGCTTGGAAATAGAGAGATGTCTAAAAAGCCTGGAGAATACATTAGTGTTAGTTTCCTTTAGGAATCAGGATTAGGGAAAGTCTTGCACTTTTGGAATTTTCAAATTATGAAAACCAACAGGGAAGAATGATCGTAGCTCCCTCGACAGACCACTGTCCTCTCACTGTCCATGCTCTGACCTCCACACCCTCCCTGCTCCTCGTCCCGTTTCAGTGGACTGCAGCCCCTCCGGTCTCTCCGGCTCTGCTGTATGCCAGCACCTCCCTCACCTCGGGGGCTGCACTTTCCGTCCTTTTCCTGCCAGTCCTCCTCTCCAGGCCGCTCTGCGGCCACTCCTTCTCACCCTTCGGCCCTGGGGCATTAATGCCTCAGAGGGGCGCCCCCACTTGCTTCACCTAAGGGGACCAGGAACAATATGGAGCAATCTCAACATGGCGGAATCTAGAAAAAAGTTTTCTTTTTTTGCCCAGAGACTGTCTTCAGTTCTGTTCTCTCAGATCTCTCTTTTCAGTTCCTTCATGGCATGTCTTTGAAGTATGTTCTGATTTCATAAAGTCGAGCCTGCTTAAAACTCTAAGTCTCAGCTCTGATGTAATGCTCTGACTCAGTGGGGTTGGGAGTGGGAGGGAGGGGGATCCGGGGGCATCGTCCCCTCACTTCCTGTGTGGTCCGCTCCTGGCTCCTGGTGCTTCTCTGGCTGAGACCGTGTGGCCATCCGTGTCCTGTGGGCAGGCATCCCCATGCTGGCTCTCTGACTCCTACGTTTCACACGAGCACTTCCTTAAAGCTCACAAGGCAGAACCCTTGACAGAGACTGTCTTCAGTCTGTTCTCTCAGATCTCTCTTTTCAGTTCCTTCATGGCATGTCTTTGAAGTATGTTCTGATTTCATAAAGTCGAGCCTGCTTAAAACTCTAAGTCTCAGCTCTGATGTAATGCTCTGACTCAGTGGGGTTGGGAGTGGGAGGGAGGGGGATCCGGGGGCATCGTCCCCTCACTTCCTGTGTGGTCCTCTCCTGGCTCCTGGTGCTTCTCTGGCTGAGACCGTGTGGCCATCCGTGTCCTGTGGGCAGGCATCCCCATGCTGGCTCTCTGACTCCTACGTTTCACACGAGCACTTCCTTAAAGCTCACAAGGCAGAACCCTTGGGGGATCTGGTTCTGCTGCTCCCTCTTCTTCCACTCAGACCTCACTTCTGCCAGCGCTCTCCCAGCCTTTTGCTGCTGCTCCTTAGCCAGTGGCCAGCCCTCTTGAACCCAGTGGAATAGTGTTCACTTGATGCAGAGGAAACCAGGAGCCGACACGCAGACTTCTCCACTGCCCCCTTTTTCTCCACCTTGCATGTCTCCCCAGTTCACACTGAACTTGCTCTCACAGGCACAGTAGATTGAAGTGTGTGGAAATCTACACTTAAAGGAGATGACCCATCAGATAATGAAGGGCCCCTAATCTTTCTGAGTTGTTCTCTTGGATCTTCCCTCCCCTGCCTTGGGCTTGGATGAGGGAAGCACCCACTCCTGTCTAAGGGAGGATAGAAAAATACAACATTCTCCTCTAGACCAGCAAGTCTCAACATTTTGGGATTGTGAACCAGAAAGAAATAGTTTTATGTCACAATCTATGACATATGAATATACTGATGGTTTCATATATTCATAGCTAAAACAAAAGTTTAATGAAAAAATGACCTTATTAGATGGGCTTTCCTGGTAGCTCAGCTGGTAAAGAATCTGCCTGCAATGCAGGAGACCCCTGTTCAATTCTTGGTTGGGAAGATCCCCTGGAGATGGATAGATTACTCACTCCAGTATTCTTGGGCTTCCCAGGTGGCTCAGCTGGTAAAGAATCCGCCTGCAATGTGGGAGACCTGGATTCGATCCCTGGGTTGAAAAGATCCCCTGGAGAAGGGAAAGGCTACCCACTCTAGTATTCTGGCCTGGAGAATTCCATGGACTGAATAGTCCATGGGGTCCCAAAGAGTTCGACATGACTGAGTGACTGTCACATACATACCTATTATATATAATTACCGCTGGTATTTTCTAGTCTCTTGAGTTTTTACTTTAAGCATCAAAATTAACTGATAGTAATGAACTCATTAACTAACATAAATATCCAAATGTCCATAGGTATACAAAATAACCAAATAAATAAATGTAGGAGAAGAGGAGGCTTTTCTCCCACATTAGAATGACAGTTAATACATTTAGAAGATATAATGGAATTTAGAAATCACCATTTTGTAACCATATTAATAAATAAATTGATGAAAGGAAGAATCACCAGTAGATGCTAAACCACTGGGTGAAAGTTTATTGAGGGACAAGATATTCAGTCTTAAAATATCTTTCCACAAGAGAAGGGAACCTCCTACACTACTGGTGGGAATGTAAACCGGTACAACCTTTATGGAGAACAGTATGGATGTTCCTTAAAAAACTAAAACAGAACTAACACATGGCCCTGCAATCCCACTCCTGGGCATGTATCTGGAGAAAAACATGATCTGAAAGGATACATGCACCCCAGTGTTCACTGCAGCACTGTTTACAATAGTCAAGACACCTAAATGTCCATTGGCAGAGGAATGGATAAAGAAGATGTGGTAAATATACACAATGGAATATTACTCTGCCATTAAAAAGAATGAAATAATGCATTTGCAGCAACGTGGATGGACTTAAAGATTGTCATACTCAGTGGAGTAAGTCAGAGAAAGAGAAATATCGTATGACATCCCTTGTAGGTAGAATCTGAAAGCAAATGATACAAATGAACTTATGAAACAGTAGGAGACTCACAGACTTCAAGAACAAACTTTTGGTTGCCAAGTGGAAGGATGGGAGGCAGGGATAGGGAGTTTAGGATCGACGTGTACGCACTGCTATATTTAAAATGGATAACCAACAAAGATCTCCTGTATAGCACATGCTACCCTGCTCAACGTTATGTGGCAGCCTAGACAGGGGGGGAGTTTGGGGGAGAATGGATACGTGTACATGTATATGGCTGAGTCCGTTTGCTGTTCACCTGAAAGTATCACAACATTGTTAACCGGCTATGCCTCAATTCAAAATAAAAAGTTTTTAAAAATGTCTAAGAAAATAATACCTTTGCACTAGAGAAACCTGGCAGACCCACCTTAACCAAGTGCTGAAGATTAATGTTACCAATATTGGGACAAACTGACATCACGTGCCTCCTGATGTGATGTACTGAGGAAGACACACATCACACATTCTTAGACACAACTCCTGTCAAAAATGCATGACTGGAACCTATCTAATTGCAAGGGAACATCAGATCAACCCAAACTGAGGACATGCTCCAAAATAACTGATTTGGACTCTTCAAAAATGCCGATGTTAAGAAAAACAGAGATTAAAGGAGACCAAAGCGGTGTGATCTTAGATTGGATCTTGGATGGGAGAAAATTCTATAAAAGACATGACTGAAACAGCAAACTTTGAGTATGGGCTTTATGTTAGATAATGGTACATAGTATTATTAAGTTTCCTCACGTTGATCAGTGTTCTTGGCCAATATCAGAAACCTCTTTGAGTTTTTTTTTTTTTCTTAATGTGGGTCATTTTTTAAAAACTCTTTATTGGATTTGTTAACAGTATTGCTTCTGTTTCATGTTTTTATTTTATTGGCGGGATGTGAGATTTTAGCTCCTCAATGAGGGATCAATCCCACACCCCCTGCATTGGAAAGTGAAGCCTTAACCACGGGATCATGTCTTAACCACTTAACCACTGGACCATCTATTTGCCAGACTGTTTCATGGCAAGTAGATGAGGAAACAATGGAAACAGTGAGAGACTTTATTTTGGGGGGCTCCAAAATCACTGCAGATGGTGACTGCAGCCATGAGATTAAATGACGCTTGCTCCTTGCAAGAAAAGCTGTGATCAACCTAGACAGCATATTAAAAAGTGGAGACATTACTTTGCTAACAAAGGTCCATCTAGTCAAAGCTATGTGTTTTCCAGTAGGTATGTATGAATATGAGAGTTGGACTATAAAGAAAGCTGAACACCAAAGAATTGATGCTTTTGAACTGTGGTGTTGGAGAAGACTCTTGAGAGTCCCTTGGATTGCAAGGAGATCCAACCAGTCCATCCTAAAGGAAATCAGTCCTGAATATTCATTGGAAAAACTGATGCTGAAGCTGAAACTCCAACATTTTGGCCACCTGATGGGAAGAACTGACTCATTGGAAAAGACCTTGATGCTGGGAAAAATTGAAGGCGGGAGGAGAAGGGGATGACAGAGGATGAGATGATTGGATGGTATCACTGACTCAATGGACATAAATTTGAGCAAGCTCCAGGAGTTGGTGAAGGACAGGGAAGCCTGGCATGCTGTAGACCATGGCGTTGCAAAGAGTCGGACATGACTGAGCAACTGAACTGAACCACTGGACCACAAGGAAAGTCCCAGAAACCTATTCTTAAGATGTATGCTGAAGGTTTTATGCAATTTAAATTCCAATGATCCAGAAAAAAGTAATAACACACATGCACACATATATATACACATAGAAATGATAAAGTATAAACAGTGGTGAATCTTAGAGTTCTTTGGATGATTATGATTATGAATGAATGGACAAATGAGTGGAGTTCTGAGCCTTGTATGAGTCCACATACAGAGCCTGGTGCAGAGCAGAGGCTCATCACATTGGTGTTCTTAGGGTCCCTTTTTGAGAAGTAGCTTGAGCTGTAACTGTTTGACAGGCTCTTCTCTGTACAACTTCTGGTTCCTTTCATTTCAAAACTAGAAGACAATCAGAACTGTAATCAGATTAAAGATCAAGGAACATGCAGCAGTGTGCCTATTTCTGTTTTTACTTATTATTATTATTATTATTTTTAGTTGATTTGCCACTGGCTCACTGATTAGTTTGGCTTGCTATGTGGCAGCGAGTGCAGGCTGGACTTAATGCAGTGATTCAGCCAGCAGCGGAGGGCAGAATGACTGGTCCCATCTCGGCCACCTGTTGCCCATGTCCCTTGCCGCCTTTTCACCTTTTGAGGGTTCCAAAAGGAGCAGTGCTTTCCAAACAAGATGAGGTTTTCAGTAAACGCCCCCATTGTGAACTTGTGGGTAAATTTCTCATTTGCATTGAAACTGTAGAAATGGCCCTTGGGAAAGAAAACTGTTCTAAACACGGTCCCCAGATCTGTGTCAGTTTAGAAGAAAGTCAGTACAGCACAGTGGAGTTTTGGAGTTGGCAAGACTTGCCCTTGGAATCTTTTTGCTTTTATTTGTGTGACCCTGATCTAGTTAACTTCATTCAACTTCAGTATTCCCACATGCAAGATTGGAACTATTAATAGTCCTGTCTCATACAGTTGTTAAAGGATTGCAAGAGATGATCTTTGGAATAAGTCCTGGCACATAGTTCCGATACATGTCGGTTATTGTCATTTTAAAATATGTCTGTGCTTCAAGCAGTTTTGCATTGATTTCCTCTACTAGACTCTAAGCTCAAAGGGGTTCCGTGCAAGGACTGGGTGTCTTATTCATCATTTAGCACAGAGAGCCTGGCACAGAGCAGACAGTCTGTACATATTTGGTGGATCAAGCTCTGGTTTTTATTTTATAGATGAATAAGTAGAGGGCCTGGAAGGTTGAGGGCTTGCCAAGGTCACACAGCCAGGGAGGCCCTAGGGCTGGGACTTGGGCATGCCCTTTCTGTGTCCTGTGTTCTGACACATCCCAAAGGAGCAAAGCAGAGAGATAAGACACTCTCTTGGATTCTACCATCAGAACCAAAACTGTCAGGAATCCTCCTGAATATGATACAGGGCTTGTCTGATTTCTTATGATCTATGGTTTCTTGCTGTTTGACTGAAGCCCTTGTGTAGGGGTTGAATTGCCAGGACCAGGGTATAACCTGCTGCCCATAAAGTGAAGTAAAATATTTTGTCTCCTTCAGGTGTTGCTGAGCTGATTTACTTTGTTAAGTTCATGTACAACAGAGTTGTTCCTGTTGAAAACCTTATGAATCTGGGTAGTGTGGAGGTTTTGAAAATCAACTCCCTCCAGCCAAGGTAACATTGTAATTAGACCCCCAAAGACCTCTGATGAAATAATTTGAAAATGAATGTTAAACACATGTAGTTCTTTAGATTTGTGGTAAAGAAAAAAAGTGGAGTGATTGCAAATGAAAATGGGTTTCACCTTCATGTAAAAAAAAAAAAAAAGGCACTACAGACTCATCTATGTACAAATCCATCATATAGGCATAAGATTTTTTTTTTTAGTGGATGCCATTTTATCCATATTGTGCTCTGGTATTTATAGTATGAATGAGTTTTGCCAAGTTCATTCCTTGGAGCAACCTTGGTGCAGACAGGAGGTCTGAAGGAGAGGAGCGTCAGCTGTCAGGGTAGAACTGTGGTCATTTATAGCCTGTCTCATGTTACACTGAGTCAGAGGCCGTCCTGGAGGATTTTCTTCTAGGACAGAAGTGGTGTGAAGTTATCCTTAAGTCTCTATCCATCAGGACAGTTGCAGGAATTATTTTTAAAGCATTTATGACAAGAATTATAGCCAATATAATCCAAAAGAAGATGCCAAAGTCATTTTTGAGATGTGGTCAAAAGTCTCTTCTTGATTAATAGCATATTTTTAGCTTCATATAATTGGTAATTGTTTTCAAATGTGCTTTGTAACTGAATATTCATATTTTATTTGGAAATCTGGTATGAGTAAGGAGAAAGAAACCATAGAAACTGTTCCATAGCATCAGATTACATTTTTTAATGTATACAACATCAGATTACGTATATATCTGTCTCTTATACACATCTAGATGTGTATAAGAGACAGGATACATGCACCCCAGTGTTCACAATGTTACACTGAGTCAGAGGCCGTCCTGGAGGATTTTCTTCTAGGACAGAAGTGGTGTGAAGTTATCCTTAAGTCTCTATCCATCAGGACAGTTGCAGGAATTATTTTTAAAGCATTTATGACAAGAATTATAGCCAATATAATCCAAAAGAAGATGCCAAAGTCATTTTTGAGATGTGGTCAAAAGTCTCTTCTTGATTAATAGCATATTTTTAGCTTCATATAATTGGTAATTGTTTTCAAATGTGCTTTGTAACTGAATATTCATATTTTATTTGGAAATCTGGTATGAGTAAGGAGAAAGAAACCATAGAAACTGTTCCATAGCATCAGATTACATTTTTTAATGTATACAACATCAGATTACGTATATATACAGCATCTGATAACAATTTTCATATGTGTGTATGTATTCTGCATATTTGTGTAAATACACTTTGAATGACTTGTATCACTTCTTGATCTTTTTTGTGTGATTTTATGTGGTTTTATTTCTATCATTGTAAGACTGACAGTATTTTAATCTTTAAGAGTGGGATGAATTGGGAGACTGGGATCGATGTGTACACACTACTATGTATAAAACAGAGAACTAATTAGAACCTGCTGTGTAGCACAGGGAGTGTTCCCCAGTGCTCTGTGGTGACCCAGATGGAAAGGGAATCCAAAAACGAGGATAGATATATACATATAGCTGATCCATTTTGCTGTAGAGCAGAAACTAACAACACTGGAAAGTGACCATATCCCAGTTTAAAAAAATAGTCATTTACCTATAACTTTCTTTTTGGAATTTTTGCTATTTTAGATATCACTTCTTGATATTTTAAAAGAAAGGGTGGGGGAAGCTGACCTGTCAAAGGAAACAGATTCTTTGCTTTGGTTTGCTCACCTTTTTATTCCCTATGTCAGTCCAAGAGTAGTTTATGGTCACTTATAGGAGACATAATATAACATTTTTAGGTAAATGTGTAATTGAATTAAGGAAAAATTAAAAATAGAGAAAAATAAAGCCATTAAATATAATAAGCAAAATACTTACTCCAAGGTCTGTATTTGCTAGAGATTTCTTAGGGACACAGTAAAGAGGGAAATAAGGTCTGTTACATAATTCACAGTATCCACAAGGAAAAAAAGAGTGAGCCAGTGCTTCAGGAAATACTGGGTGCGTCCCTATACATTATACAATGTGAATAATAACCTCAAAAGTGTTCCTACAATAAATAGAAATATCTGAGCTTCCTAGAAGCCACAGCAATGAACGAAATAGGATCATTACATTGTTCGTTGTCCTCAAATTTAAGAAGTTTCTTGGAAGCACGCTTATTTCTGGAGCTAATTTTTCTCTCATAAAGAAGACATTATAATGAGGTGAACATTATCCTTTCCCTAAATATAATGAGTTTCTTAGTAGAGCATGGCTTCTGGAGGAAAAAGATAAAAGATTGAGTGCCGGGAAGGGTAGAAACCAGAGAAATTTCTTTTCTTGATTTTAAATCTAGTATTTAAGTGTAGATTGTAATGACAAATCTTAACTATTAGGATTGGGGTTTTAGGATATTCTTAAAATGAGCACCTTGTCTTGGTCACTCACACCCTGGAACTTGGTTCTTAGAGCAGAGAAGGCTGTCTGGAGCTCAGGAACAGTTATGAGTTCATGAGCATACACTGTGTGCCAGGCCCTGAACTCAGCACCCGTGTTCCCATGTAGCCCTCATACTTCTCTCCCAAAGGAAGGATATTGTACAGGTGAGGAAACCAGGGCTGAAGGTTATGTGACTCACCCAGGTCACACAGCCAGGAAGGCTAGAGACCAGGGATTTGAACCCAGATCTGCCTGATGCCAGGGAATCTCTCGTCATCTCCTGCCACAGTGTCCAGTTATTAATACTTTAAGCTGTGTGTCCAGTAGGGCTGATCTTCCCTGGGAAGACTTGACCCCTGCAAATCTTCCCAGCAGGGTACAGGACCCCCAGGCTGGACAGTGGGCAGCATCTGGCTGTACCTTCCACTTGACACTAGCTGAAGTGATGGCAGGCTGCTGCAATAGGGGAGATCTGAGGGTAGCGAAGGCCTAGTCCCCAGTCTGAAGGATGCAGGATCTGTAACTATGTTTCTAGGAGACATTTCCATTACAGCAGGAAGCCAGGGGTGAGAAGGTGAGGATGAGGATGCTCTGTCTCCCTCCTTCCATACGCCCTTCCCGTCCACAGATAACAGAGAAGGCCTTGACCACAGAAGAGGGGCCCAGGTGCCGAGAACACTGGCTCAGGAGGTGGGTTCTGGCATTAGGTGGGACCTTTTGTGACTGACAAACATGATCTATCGCATAACAGAAAGGGGCAAATTTTCAGTGACTTATTTTCCAGAGACAACCACTGTTGAGTGTGTCAGCTCATAGAGTTTCTTCATCTATTAATATGTAAATATATATACACATATTTATGTTTATAAACATGAGCTATGCTATTTATAGTATCTTGTAACTTGCTTTTTTCTTCACTTGACAACATATCATTGACATCTTTTCATGCCACATATACAGAGACCTCTCATGATTTTTTGTGGCTCCGTAAAAATGATAAATCTGTGCCGCATGCTCTGTTGCTTATTCGAGTCTGACTCTTTGTGACTTTATGAACTCTGGTCTGCCAGGATTCTCTGTCTGTGGGATTCTCCAGGCAAAAATACTGGAGTGAGGTGCGATGCCCTCCTCCAGGGGATCTGCCCAACCCAGGGATCAAACCTGCATCTCCTGATCTCCTTGCATTGACAGGAAGCCCATTGATTAATCTGTACCATATTTTTTTAAAACAATTATCAATGAACGGATATTTGGCTTGTATTATGAACAATGTAGGGGCTTCCCTGGTAGCTTCAGCTGGTAAAGAATCCAGCCTCAATGCAGGAGAGCCTGGTTTGATTTCTGGGTCTGGAAGATTCGCTGGAGAAGGGATAGGCTACCCACTCCAGTATTCTTGGGCTTTCCTGTTGGTTCAGATGGTAAAGAATATACCTGCATTGCGGGAGACCTGGGTTTGATCCCTGGGTTGGGAAGATCTCCTGGAGGACGGCATGGCAACCCACTGTGATATTCTTCTTGAAGAGTCCCTATGGACATAGGAGCCTGGTGGGCTACAGTGCATGGGGTCAGAAAGAGTCAGATACCTTGAGTGACTAAGCGCAATGCAGCACAGCATGACCAATGTATTGAGAGGCATTTCGTAGATATATTCTTGCTTACTTATAAAAGTATTTCTATAGGATAAATTCCTAGAAATGGAGTTGCTGAGTCAAAGGATATAAATATATTAAGTTTAGACAGTGATCACCATACTGTCATCCAAAAACACTACAACAATTTATGCTTAATGCATAACCAAGTCACTTTGGAACTTTTGATGGGTGATGTAATCTTTGTGTTTCATTTTTCCCTCCTTGTAAAATGAGAATGATTATGCCTCAGGAATAATTCTAAATGAGGTCATTGCTTTGATATCACCATGGGTCTTTAAGAAGAAATACACTATTGGGAAATCTAAGGTGTCGTTTTCATTTTAATTTTTTCTCTCATATCTCCTCAAACCTTAGTTCCTTTTCTATTTTAACCAGCAGAAGAAATAAAAATTTGATTAAAAGAAGTCTAGTGACTTCATGCCTTGAGATTACTTTCATCAGTTCTATTTTTAAGACTCACCAGTGGGTGAGGATATTAGGATGACATCAACTTTCATACATATCTTTTCATTTAAAATTTGCAAAAGTCTGCACAACTGGGATGTGCCTTTGCTTAAAATGCTAATGTTCCCCTACTATTCTACTGGAATGTAAAGTAAAATAAAAGATGACTTCCTTTATTAGGTGATCTGCTCCTAAAGTTTTAGTCCCCAGTTTAAACTTTTGTAAATGGATGTTTCCAACCAGTAGCTTCATTCTGTCACCTGACTTGTCAGCATTCTTTGCAGTTATATAGACACAGAATGCTCTTGTAGGATCTAGATGTATCCACAGACACCTGGAAGGCTCAAGGAACCAGACTGGATAAAGTTTCCTATTTATCAGCTGTATAACCTTGTGCTGGTTGCATAACCTCTCAGTGACTCAATTTGCATGGCAATAACACAGAAACACTATGTTAGTAACCACTCCGCAGGGTTTTTATAAGGATTAAATGAACTGGAATAGTGCCTGGCTCAAAAAAAAAAGTGATCAATAAATGATTACTATTATTAGTAATATAAATGCTCAACATATGGCTAATATATGTTATTATTACGAATACTTGCTCTGGGGTCTGAATGAATCCTGCCTCTAACATCAGCATGGGCAGGGCAAAGTGCTCATTCTCTTGAAGCCCAGTTTCCTCCTCTGTTACGTGGGGACAGTTAGGGCCCATCACACAGAGCTCTTATGAGAATTAAATAATATTTAATATCATGTATGCTATTAAATAGATCCTGGTACAAAGGGAATGATCAATAACTGGTGGCTGGTTGCTGTAATATTTTTTGAACTGTCAAGAAAGAGAAACAATGTATTCCAGATGATTTACTTGCAGCAGTGGTTCTCAATCCTGGCTGCAGGGTAGAACACCCTGGGGGAAATTTACAAGGATATGTCAGGCCAGAGGCCAGAGAAAGCGATTACATGGGTTTATTCTTAGAAGAGAATGTGTTGTAACCACATCCACAATCCTAATACTATGGATTAGCTGGAGAATCCCAGTAATAGCTTTGGATTCAAAATCTTCCTTTGCGGGGGCTCTTCTCACTAATGCAATTTCATTTGGATTAAAATTCAGGGGATCTAAGTTCCTTCAGTTTACCAACTAGCTGGGCTTTGCTTTCCCCTTTGAAAAGTGGAAGGAGTGAGCAAGGAAATCTCTATAAAACAGGAAATCCAATAGGTGTTTGCTACAGAATCTCCTGCCTCCAGGGCTAAGAGAACTATTGTTGACCAAATCCAAAGCCTGGAAAACTATGGTGTTGTCTTGGTGGTGGTTGCTGGTTTGGGGAGTTTGGTCTTAAGATTGAAGCCAGGAACAATATATGAAGACCATTCTGGGTTTTGCTGTGAAGAATGAGGTTAGATAGGGCCAGAGAGGAACTGAGGAGGGGAGAAGAGCAAAGGGTATTTTGGGTGTTTGGCAGTTTAAGAGAATTTGAGGGGAAAGGGTAGGGATATTTAAAGGCACCTTCTGTTTGGTCATATACTTGAAGAGTAGGAAGATGTCTCCTAGACTGAGGGATTTCTATCACACACAGGGGTGACTTCCTGAGTGAAAATCGAGCTCACAGAGGGAGGGCTGTGGGAAACTGCTCCTGCTGTGGTGTCCAGCCTACAGGATAGCGTTGTCTTTACCGTTAGCTGCCCCGCCTTGGTGTCCGCAAAGATCCATCCTTATGAGTACCTACCACATGCCTTAAATATATTATTTTAATCTTCATAACAAATGTAGTGAGAATAACCTATTGTCACCCCATCTCTTGTCTCAGATGTTAAGTCACTTGCTTTTGGTTGACAGCTGCTAAGGAGCAGAACTGAGGACATTTAGACTTCCACAGCACCATACTGCCTTGCTGTCCTCATACCTTTCCTTTCTGTCAGTCCCCGAACGAATAGACTGAGGGAGAGGTCTGGAATTCATACTCTCAAAAGTGCAACAGATGTTCAGTGCAGACATGAAAGCCACCCCGTAAAAAGCAATGAAGGACTGATACATGCTTGAATGTGGAGGAACCTTGAGAACTTGAAAACTTGCTAAGTACAAGAAGCCAGACACAAAAGACCACGTATTATGTGATTCCCTTTATGTGAAATGTCCAGAATAGGAAAATCTGTAGAGATAGAAAGCAGATCAGTGCTTGCCTGGGCCTGGGGGGCTGAGGAAATGGGGGTGATAGCTGAAAGGTAAGGGGATTCTTTAGGGGAATGTGAAGATGTTGTGGAGTTGACTGTGGTGATGGTTGCACCTGTCTGTGAATATACTAAAAATCACTGAATTATGTACTTTAAATGAGTGAATTATATGGCATGTGAGTCATATTTTCATAAAGCTGTCATATAAATAAAAATGAAGACACAAACTATCTTACACCCATTGAGATGGATACTATCAAAAAATAGGAAATAATAAGTATTGATGAGAAAAATGGACCATTTTGCATTATTAGTAGGAATGTAAAATGATATAGATAAAGTGGTTCCTTAAAAATTTTAAAAAGGAATTACCCATGAGCCAGCAATTCCACTTTGGGGCATATACAAGAAAGAAAGCAGGGACTTGATGAGATATTTGTACACACATGTTAATCGCAGCATTAGTCACAGTAGCCAAAAGGTAGAAGTAACCCAAGTGTCCACCAACGATAGGAAATATATGGTGTGTCCACACAGTGCAATATTGTTCAGCCTTAAGAAGGGCGTTCTGACACATGCCATAACGTGGATGAGCCTTGAAGACATTTCACTAAGTGAAATAAGCCAGTCACAAAGAGAAAATACTGAATGATCCCACTTAAATCAGATACTTAGAATAGTAATATCCACAGTGATATTCTTCTTGAAGAGTCCCTATGGACATAGGAGCCTGGTGGGCTACAGTGCATGGGGTCAGAAAGAGTCAGATACCTTGAGTGACTAAGCGCAATGCAGCACAGCATGACCAATGTATTGAGAGGCATTTCGTAGATATATTCTTGCTTACTTATAAAAGTATTTCTATAGGATAAATTCCTAGAAATGGAGTTGCTGAGTCAAAGGATATAAATATATTAAGTTTAGACAGTGATCACCATACTGTCATCCAAAAACACTACAACAATTTATGCTTAATGCATAACCAAGTCACTTTGGAACTTTTGATGGGTGATGTAATCTTTGTGTTTCATTTTTCCCTCCTTGTAAAATGAGAATGATTATGCCTCAGGAATAATTCTAAATGAGGTCATTGCTTTGATATCACCATGGGTCTTTAAGAAGAAATACACTATTGGGAAATCTAAGGTGTCGTTTTCATTTTAATTTTTTCTCTCATATCTCCTCAAACCTTAGTTCCTTTTCTATTTTAACCAGCAGAAGAAATAAAAATTTGATTAAAAGAAGTCTAGTGACTTCATGCCTTGAGATTACTTTCATCAGTTCTATTTTTAAGACTCACCAGTGGGTGAGGATATTAGGATGACATCAACTTTCATACATATCTTTTCATTTAAAATTTGCAAAAGTCTGCACAACTGGGATGTGCCTTTGCTTAAAATGCTAATGTTCCCCTACTATTCTACTGGAATGTAAAGTAAAATAAAAGATGACTTCCTTTATTAGGTGATCTGCTCCTAAAGTTTTAGTCCCCAGTTTAAACTTTTGTAAATGGATGTTTCCAACCAGTAGCTTCATTCTGTCACCTGACTTGTCAGCATTCTTTGCAGTTATATAGACACAGAATGCTCTTGTAGGATCTAGATGTATCCACAGACACCTGGAAGGCTCAAGGAACCAGACTGGATAAAGTTTCTATTTATCAGCTGTATAACCTTGTGCTGGTTGCATAACCTCTCAGTGACTCAATTTGCATGGCAATAACACAGAAACACTATGTTAGTAACCACTCCGCAGGGTTTTTATAAGGATTAAATGAACTGGAATAGTGCCTGGCTCAAAAAAAAAAGTGATCAATAAATGATTACTATTATTAGTAATATAAATGCTCAACATATGGCTAATATATGTTATTATTACGAATACTTGCTCTGGGGTCTGAATGAATCCTGCCTCTAACATCAGCATGGGCAGGGCAAAGTGCTCATTCTCTTGAAGCCCAGTTTCCTCCTCTGTTACGTGGGGACAGTTAGGGCCCATCACACAGAGCTCTTATGAGAATTAAATAATATTTAATATCATGTATGCTATTAAATAGATCCTGGTACAAAGGGAATGATCAATAACTGGTGGCTGGTTGCTGTAATATTTTTTGAACTGTCAAGAAAGAGAAACAATGTATTCCAGATGATTTACTTGCAGCAGTGGTTCTCAATCCTGGCTGCAGGGTAGAACACCCTGGGGGAAATTTACAAGGATATGTCAGGCCAGAGGCCAGAGAAAGCGATTACATGGGTTTATTCTTAGAAGAGAATGTGTTGTAACCACATCCACAATCCTAATACTATGGATTAGCTGGAGAATCCCAGTAATAGCTTTGGATTCAAAATCTTCCTTTGCGGGGGCTCTTCTCACTAATGCAATTTCATTTGGATTAAAATTCAGGGGATCTAAGTTCCTTCAGTTTACCAACTAGCTGGGCTTTGCTTTCCCCTTTGAAAAGTGGAAGGAGTGAGCAAGGAAATCTCTATAAAACAGGAAATCCAATAGGTGTTTGCTACAGAATCTCCTGCCTCCAGGGCTAAGAGAACTATTGTTGACCAAATCCAAAGCCTGGAAAACTATGGTGTTGTCTTGGTGGTGGTTGCTGGTTTGGGGAGTTTGGTCTTAAGATTGAAGCCAGGAACAATATATGAAGACCATTCTGGGTTTTGCTGTAAGAATGAGGTTAGATAGGGCCAGAGAGGAACTGAGGAGGGGAGAAGAGCAAAGGGTATTTTGGGTGTTTGGCAGTTTAAGAGAATTTGAGGGGAAAGGGTAGGGATATTTAAAGGCACCTTCTGTTTGGTCATATACTTGAAGAGTAGGAAGATGTCTCCTAGACTGAGGGATTTCTATCACACACAGGGGTGACTTCCTGAGTGAAAATCGAGCTCACAGAGGGAGGGCTGTGGGAAACTGCTCCTGCTGTGGTGTCCAGCCTACAGGATAGCGTTGTCTTTACCGTTAGCTGCCCCGCCTTGGTGTCCGCAAAGATCCATCCTTATGAGTACCTACCACATGCCTTAAATATATTATTTTAATCTTCATAACAAATGTAGTGAGAATAACCTATTGTCACCCCATCTCTTGTCTCAGATGTTAAGTCACTTGCTTTTGGTTGACAGCTGCTAAGGAGCAGAACTGAGGACATTTAGACTTCCACAGCACCATACTGCCTTGCTGTCCTCATACCTTTCCTTTCTGTCAGTCCCCGAACGAATAGACTGAGGGAGAGGTCTGGAATTCATACTCTCAAAAGTGCAACAGATGTTCAGTGCAGACATGAAAGCCACCCCGTAAAAAGCAATGAAGGACTGATACATGCTTGAATGTGGAGGAACCTTGAGAACTTGAAAACTTGCTAAGTACAAGAAGCCAGACACAAAAGACCACGTATTATGTGATTCCCTTTATGTGAAATGTCCAGAATAGGAAAATCTGTAGAGATAGAAAGCAGATCAGTGCTTGCCTGGGCCTGGGGGGCTGAGGAAATGGGGGTGATAGCTGAAAGGTAAGGGGATTCTTTAGGGGAATGTGAAGATGTTGTGGAGTTGACTGTGGTGATGGTTGCACCTGTCTGTGAATATACTAAAAATCACTGAATTATGTACTTTAAATGAGTGAATTATATGGCATGTGAGTCATATTTTCATAAAGCTGTCATATAAATAAAAATGAAGACACAAACTATCTTACACCATTGAGATGGATACTATCAAAAAATAGGAAATAATAAGTATTGATGAGAAAAATGGACCATTTTGCATTATTAGTAGGAATGTAAAATGATATAGATAAAGTGGTTCCTTAAAAATTTTAAAAAGGAATTACCCATGAGCCAGCAATTCCACTTTGGGGCATATACAAGAAAGAAAGCAGGGACTTGATGAGATATTTGTACACACATGTTAATCGCAGCATTAGTCACAGTAGCCAAAAGGTAGAAGTAACCCAAGTGTCCACCAACGATAGGAAATATATGGTGTGTCCACACAGTGCAATATTGTTCAGCCTTAAGAAGGGCGTTCTGACACATGCCATAACGTGGATGAGCCTTGAAGACATTTCACTAAGTGAAATAAGCCAGTCACAAAGAGAAAATACTGAATGATCCCACTTAAATCAGATACTTAGAATAGTAATATCCACAGAGACAAAAAGTGAAATGGTGGTTTCCACAAGCTGGGTGGAGGGGAGAAAGGGATGTTCTTGTTTGATGAGTGCCAAGTTTCTGTTTTGCAAAATGAAGAGTTCTAGAGACGGATCGTGGTGATGGTATGAGTGTACGTAATACCTCCAAATGGTACACTTTAAGATGGTTAGGATGGTAAATTTTATCTTACGTGCGTTTTATCACAGTAAAAAAATTAGGAGGAAAAAAGTGAAGGCGCAGACCCCAGACTCCCTGATGGCTCTCTCGCTCACCTCCATCAGACTCCGCTTAGTCATTACCTTCTCAGTGCATCCTTCCTAACCACCCCCATTCCTCTGCCCTGCTCATCTCCATCTAACATGGTATCAACAGGGTGATTCCAAAGGAACCGGCCACTTCCAGACTTTTATTAAAACACGCAGGGACGTAGATGAACTTTGTGTTGGTGCCATTTCTTCTTTGCCACTTTGGAGACATAAAGTGATTGCCCTTCAACTCTGATTGTGATGAAGGATATAGGACAAAGCTGGCTCCAGGATGGTGGGGTGCTCTGAGTCCAGTGTATGTTCTGGGGGCTGCACCATAGAGGATCAGTTATATTGTAATCACTGTATTTCCTTTCCAAATTGTCTTTGACTATGTGACGTATTTAATTATATTTAGTCACTAGTTAATTGGAGAAGGAAATGGCAACCCACTCCAGTGTTCTTGCCTGGAGAATCCCAAGGACGGGGGAGCCTGGTGGGCTGCCGTCTATGGGGTCTCACAGAGTCGGACATGACTGAAACGACTTAGCAGCAGCAGCAGCAGTTACTAGTTAATAATTTTTCAAGTGTGTAATTCTTTTGACTTGCCCAGGATTTTAATAATTTATTTCGTTTATTGCATATTATTTGCTTATTGTGACTGTACTGGAACATGGGAGCTTCCTGTGGCAGCTTGGGGAGTTTTTCCTTTCTGTGTCATTCACTGCTCTATCCCAGCTGCTAGCGCAGTGCCCAGTATACATGTGATAGATGTTCAAGAAGTATTTGTTGATTCAGTGAACCTGTTACACAGTCCCCTTCCCAAATCATCCAGCTTGATAAACACCCTATGGACAAGGTCAATCTAAGGTAATCAGAGTTGTTTCCAAGCAACCAACCAAACAAATAAATAAAAGGAAATATCCATCTTTTCTAAAATAATAAAAAGGACTGTACACACTCCCATGTGCTTCCTATGAAGCAACCACTGTTCTAAGCACATCCTTAGTAGGAACTCAGTCTTCTCATAAGCCCTTTGACAAAGGTACTGTATGGTCTCCATTCTATAGATGAAGAAATTGAGGAACAGAAAGGTTGAACAATGTACCCAGGGTCACCCAGAAAGGAAGAGAGCTTGGAAGTCTTTCCTCTTCCCCACCTCCTTATGCTGCAATGCACGGATGTTATTTATGGAGTTAAGCTCGGAGAAATCTGCTGCTGTTTGGTTTTTTGCGAAATCCGTCAGGACCCACCCTCTGATTAAACAGCTGAGGGCATGAAGCACATGTTCCTTTAGGCTGTTAGCCTGTTTGAAAGGGCAGTGGTCCCACCCACTAATTGTCCCGCCTTCTCTCTGTAAGTTGCAAGTCCAACCCTGGTTGATGCACAGTATTCACCCTGAGGATCTAAATTTAGGATCTGAGCTGCTAAAATGTCTTCCCGATTTTTAGATTCAACTCTCATTAGTCCAGGACATGGAAAAATTTAAAGGTATAGAGCTATGGAGGCTAATCTGATTCTTTTTAGAACTATAATTTAAAAACTGTCCCTTTGTAATAACTTAAAAACTGTTCTGTATTCTTATTCTGAAAAAATACAGAAGTTTCAAGAGAGCAAACGAAACAAAACAAAATAAAACTACCCACCGTGCTATCCCTGATGATATTTTGGTGTATAGGAAGACTTAGAAAGACTTTTCAGAAAGCGCTTTATTTATCCCAGCTGAGCGGGTGGGAGGCAGAGGAGACTCTTTTGCATGTATTCTACTTCCGCCTTGTGTATTGGAGTTGCCCTCATTTGCTTTCTGTGGCCTCTGGAGACCTGTCATTTAAGAGGGTTTGGAATGGTATTTGAAGCTGTTCCAGAGTGAACAGCTTATAACAGCAGGCAAAGTCCTGGGCCTGGAGTCCCAAGCTTTATATTCAAACCTTGATTGGAAGTGTCCTAGTTGTGTATCCCTGAGCACTTAACCCTCCTGATCCTTTAACCATCTTTTAATGATAAAATGAAACTAACATCCTCCTAAAGGTCCAACTTACAGATAAGATTATTTGAGTTAAAAAGACTTGAGCTAATGCTCATCTCTCAGTTTTCCCTGATTGTGGGATCTTGAGAAAGTTATTTAACCTCTTTGGCCTTTAGTTTCTTCATCTGTACAATAGAAATGATAAAAGTACTCCCCTCAGTGGATCCTAGAGACACTCACATGAAATGGTGCATGTAACACATTTAGTCCAGTGCCTCACAGACAGTAGGGGTTCAATGATGATTAGTGATTATTGTAAACCATACAGTTTTTGACTCCTGTTGCTGCTGCTGCTGCTGCTGAGTCGCTTCAGTCGTGTCCAACTCTGTGCGACCCCACAGACGGCAGCCCACCACGCTCCGCCATCCCTGGGATTCTCCAGGCAAGAACACCGGCTAGGTTGCCATTTCCTTCTCCAATACATGAAAGTGAAAAGTGAAAGTGAAGTCGTTCAGTCGTGTCCGACTCTTCATGACCCCACGGACTGCAGCCTACCAGGCTCCTCCATCCTTGGGATTTTCCAGGCAAGAGTACTGAAGTGGGTTGCCATTGACTCCTGTTAGAGCACTGTTTTTCCCACTGTGGATGGTGAAATCAGTTAGTGGGTTACCATATGCATTTTAAAAACTGAAATAATTTTAGGTCTTGAATAAGTCTTTAATTCATTTTTAATTTATTTTTGCATATGGTATGACAAAGTAGTCCAGTTTTATTCTTTTAAATGTAAGACCTAAAACTACTAGAAGAAAACATAGGCAGTACATTCTTTGACATCAGTCTAAGTGATTTGGGAGGGGGCGGTATGTCTCCTCAGGTAAGGGAAATAAAAGCAAAAATAAACAGAGACCACTTGAAACTTAAAAGCTTTAGCACAGAGAAAGAAACGACTGAAGAAGTGAAAACGCCACCCACTGAATCTGATCAGGGGTTCAGTTCAGTTCAGTTGCTCAGTCGTGTCCCACTCTTTGCGACCCCATGAATCGCAGCACACCAGGCCTCCCTGTTCCTCACCATCTCTCAGAGTTCACTCCGACTCACGTCCATCAAGTCCGTGATGCCATCCAGCCATCTCATCCTCGGTCGTCCCCTTCTCCTCCTGCCCCCAATCCCTCCCAGCATCAGAGTCTTTTCCAGTGAGTCAAGTCTTCGCATGAGGTGGCCACAGTACTGGAGTTTCAGCTTTAGCATCATTCCTTCCAAAGAAATCCCAGGGCTGATCTCCTTCAGAATGGACTGGTTGGATCTCCTTGCAGTCCAAGGAACTCTCAAGAGTCTTCTCCAACACCACAGTTCAAAAGCATCAATTCTTCGGTGCTCAGCCTTCTTCACAGTCCAACCCTCACATCCATACATGACCACAGAAAAAACCATTAGATGGACCTTAGTTGGCAAAGTAATGTCTCTGCTTTTGAATATACTATCTAAGTTAGTCATAACTTTTCTTCCAAGGACCAAGCGTCTTTTAATTTCATGGCTGCAGGCGTGCTGTGATTCATGGGGTCCCAAAGAGTTGGATGCGACTGAGCGACTGAACTGAACTGTATAAGGGAAGGAGGAGTGAATAACACACACACAGACGCACAAAGTCATTGCTGTTGTTTAGTTGCTAAGTCATATCGGACTGTTTTGTGACCCCATGGACTGTAGCCTGCTAGGCTTCTTTGCCTGTGGGATTTCCCAGGCAAGAATACTGGAGTGGGTTGCCATTTTCTTCTCCAGGTGATCCTCTTGAGCCTGGGGTTGAACCTATGTCTCCTGAATTGGCAAGTGGATTCTTTACCACTGAGCCATCAGAGAAGCCCTAGAAAGATTATTGATTTTGGCTGAAAGGAGGCCATTTGGGTTTTTTTGAGTTTAGGTAGAGATGGTGAAGGAAGATAACTCTTCAAAGGGTTGAGAAAAGATGGAGGGGGATAAAAATGAGATAGTGAAAAGGAGAGAAAATTTCTAGATAAAGTGAAGACTATCAGGAACTTATATCACCTATAGAGTTTATCATAGTAATTTGTACATAGTCCACATATAATGTTTCTAAGCCAAATGACTTAATTACATTTGACATGTGGAAGGTGCCACATGTTGGTCTTGAGTGTGTGTGTGTGTTGCATGGGTAGTAGGGAGAGAAGGCTATTAAGAAAGAAAAGAGGAAGAGAGAGAGAAAAACAAGAGAATGGAGGCAATTTCCTTTGAGGAGATGGGGATGGAAATTTGGAGAATGAGAGTATCAGAAAGAGGAGAGGAAAGAAGAATGCACTAAGAAGAATGGGAGGAAGGGAAGAGGTTTATAGAGGCAGAGATGTGTTAGGATGAAGCCAGGGTAGATGAGTGAGTCCACACTGGCAAGCCTGACATTGAAAATGTTTGTGAAATATACATATATGTGTGTGTGTATATAAATATAATTATATATATATATATACATATATATATATATATATTTGATTTCTCTCAAGATAGGTCATTGTGTTAAACCTATCTCAACAATGGGGACTGGGACAGTACATACCTTAACTTTGAAGAGTTAGTTGGTTTGTACCATAAATTTGCTTGAGTCTTCAAAACTGTACTTCTGGCTAGACTTGGCCTCAGCTCACAGCTTTGATAACAGTATCACAAGGTTCAGACCAAGCCTGCCCAGCATCATGGGCAGGGCTCAGGTTTCCAGTCAGGGACATTAATCTTGGCATCTGTGTTTTATTTGAATATATATATATATATATTTGATTTCTCTCAAGATAGGTCATTGTGTTAAACCTATCTCAACAATGGGGACTGGGACAGTACATACCTTAACTTTGAAGAGTTAGTTGGTTTGTACCATAAATTTGCTTGAGTCTTCAAAACTGTACTTCTGGCTAGACTTGGCCTCAGCTCACAGCTTTGATAACAGTATCACAAGGTTCAGACCAAGCCTGCCCAGCATCATGGGCAGGGCTCAGGTTTCCAGTCAGGGACATTAATCTTGGCATCTGTGTTTTATTTGTTTGTTTGTTTGTTTTCAGAGGAAGGATATGGTGGCTTTCCCTTGGCTTTAGGGAGAATGTGACTGTTATTCTTTTTCCGAACTCAAAAGCTAAAACCCCGGATTTACCAAGAGAGGGGAATATGATGAAGAGTTTTAGTTTGTTACACTATGTCTTAACTTTTCTAGGCCTTCATTTCCTCATCTGATAATTCCCTTGGTGTCTCTAATTTTCTTGAGGATATCTCTAGTCTTTCCCATGCTGTTGTTTTCCTCTATTTCTTTGCATTGATCACTGAAGAAGGCTTTCTTATCTCTTCTTGCTATTCTTTGGAACTCTGCTTTCAGATGCTTATATCTTTCCTTTTCTATTCTGCTTTTTGCCTCTCTTCTTTTCACAGCTATTTGTAAGGCCTCCCCAGACAGCCATTTTGCTTTTTTGCATTTCTTTTCCATGGGGATGGTCTTGATCCTTGTCTCCTGTACAATGTCACGAACCTCATTCCATCGTTCATCAGGCACTCTTTCTATCAGATCTAGGCCCTTAAATCTATTTCTTACTTCTACTGTATGATCATAAAGGATTTGATTTAGGTCATACCTGAATGGTCTAGCAGTTTTCCCTACTTTCTTCAATTTAAGTCTGAATTTAGTATAAGGAGTTCATGATCTGTGCCACAGACAGCTCCTGGTCTTGTTTTTGCTGACCGTATAGAGCTTCTCCATCTTTGGCTGCATAGAATATAATCAGTCTGATTTTGGTGTTGACCATCTGGTGATGTCCATGTGTAGAGTCTCCTCTTGTGTTGTTGGAAGGGGGTGTTTATAACTCAACATCAAAAAAGGAAAAACCTCAAACATTTAAAAACAAGCAGAGGATCTGAATAGATATTTCCCCTCAGGTAACCACCAACCAACCAGCTGAGTGCCTACATTACCATTATTTGTGGTGGCTCCTCCATACCCCATCCCAGTCAATCCACTCCACCCACCATCCTAACCTCTCACCTCCCTGACCCACCCTGGGTAATCACTGTTTTGATTTTTACCATCCTCAAGTAGCTTTACCTGTGTTTTGATCATCATTTAAATAAAAGTCATATAGTGTGTTCTCTTTTTGTATCTGGCTTCCTCACTCTATATTTTGTGTGATTCAGCCATCTTCGATGTATCAGTAATTTGGTCTTTTTCACTGGTGGTATAGTATTCCATTGTATAAACATATTACAGTTATCACTCTACTCTTGAAGGATATTTGAGTTGTTTCCAGCTTTTAGTTATTACGAATGTAACTGCTATGAACATTCTTGGTATATATCTAAGAGTATCTCTTGAGTGTATACCAAGGAGTAGTATTCCTGGGTCACGGGCCATAAAATCTTTTTACAGAAGTAAATTTCTGCATGAGAAATGTTATCCAGCAAACAGTGCCAAGAAAAATTTTGCTCCCCTTGGGGAAATGGTTCTTTATTGCCTAACTTTTCCTTTTTGCCTCATCTGCCAGGAAGCTCAGAGCTCAATTTAAAATTCATTTATAGCAACTTATTGACTCTTCCTGGTTAGCATATCTAAGTTCTCCATTTCTCTTCAGATCTGACTTTTTCTTTTCTGTTTCTGTTAACTATATTTTATTGTATTGCGTTGGCCAAAATTTTCATTCAGATGAAATGAAAGAACATTTTGGCCAACCCAAAAAATTATCTGAAATCCTTTTAGGGAGGAAACAGGACATAAACAGATTCAGGAAGAAAATAGGTATTTGCCTTGCTTACAACACAGAGAAGGTGTGAATACACGAGAGAACATTAAACCCTGAAAAGCCTGACCTGGAAAAGAGTTATCATTAGTGTGCATTCACTCTTGCAGAGGTGTGAGCTTTTATCAGCTTCTTAGAAAAGGAATATGAATACCGCTAACACTTGTTCTAACAGAATTTTAAAAAATAACTTTCTTCTTAACTTTCTTTCTGGAAAGTTGAACAAAAAGAGTATTGGGTTGGCCAAAAAGTTCATTCGGCTTTTTACCCATGAGATGCCTCTCATAGTGCTTGTTGTTGTTGTTTAACCTCTAAGTTGTGTCCGACTCTGCGACCCCATGGACAGCAGGCCTCTCGGCCCCTCACCATCTCCTGGAGTTTGCCCAAGCTCATGTCCATGGAATTGGTGGTGACATCCAGCCATCTCGTTCTCTGTCACTCCCTTCTCTTCCTTCCCTCAGTCTTTTCCAGTACTAGAGTCTTTTCCAATGAATCAGCTCTTTGCATCTAGTGGCCAAAGTATTGGAGCTTCAGCTTCAGGATCAGTCCTTCTAAGTGAGTATTCAGGGTTTATTTCCTTTAGGATTGACTGGTTTGATCTCCTTGCTGTCCAAGGGACTCTCAAGAGTCTTCTCCAGCATCACAGTTTGAAAACATCAATTTTTTGGCAGTTGGTTGGCCTTCTTTATGGTCCAGCTTTGTCTTTAACTTCATTTGAAGTGATTTCATTATATTGTACTATGATAGCTGTCATAACAGTGTGCATTAAAAAAAAACTTATCAAAATTGGTGAATTTCGTGTAACCATTTTAATATTGAAGAAGGAAGAAAAAACAACATTTTGGCATAATATGCTTTATTATTTCAAGAAAGGTAAAAACACAGCTGAAACACAAAAAGAGATTTCTGCAGCTTCTATTTTCTTGGGCTCCCAAATCACTGCAGATGGTGACTGCACTCATGAAGTTAAAAGGTACTTGCTCTTTGGAAGGAAAGCTGTGACAAACCTAGACAGCATATTAAAAAGCAGAAACATCACTTTGCCAACAAAGATCTACAGGTCAAGGTCAAAGCTATAGTTTTTCCAGTAGTCATGTAAGAATTGGAGCATAAAGAAGGCTGAGCACTGAAGAATTAATTCTTTCTAATTGTGGTGCTGGAGAAGACTCTTGAGAGTCCCTTGGACAGCAAAGAGATCAAACCAGTCAATCCTAAAGGGAATCAGCCCTGAATACTCATTGGAAGGACTGATGCTGAAGCTGAAGCTCCAATACTTTGGCCACCTGATACAAAGAGCTGACTCATTAGAAAAGACCCTGATGCTGGGAAAGATAGAAGGCAAAAGGAGAAGGAGGCAGCAGAGGATGAGATGGTTAGATAGCATCACCGACTCGATGGACATGAATTTGAGCAGACTCCGGGAGATAGTGGAGGACAGAGGAGCCTGGTGTGCTGTAGTCCATGGGGTCCCAAAGAGTCAGACACAACTTAGCAACTGAACAACAACAACAGCAACAAATTGAGAAGGTGCTGTGACTGATAGAATGTGTCAAAAGTGTTTTGTGAAGTTTTGTGCTGGAGATTTCTTCCTGAATGATGCTCCACAGTTGTGGAGACAAGTTGATGGTGATCAAATTGAGATGTTAATTGAAAGCAATCAACATTATACCATGCAGGGGATAGCCGACATACTCAAAATATCCAAATCAACTGTTGAAAATCATTTGCACCAGCTTGGCAGTGTTAGTCACTTTGACATTTGGGTTCCACATAAGTGAAGCAAAAAAAGCCTTCTTGACCATATTTCTACTTGTGATTTTCTACTTAAAGGTATTTTGTTTTTAAAACAAATTGGGATGGGTGATGAGAAGTGGATACTATACAGTAATGTGTAATGAAAGAGATTGTGGGGCATGCGAAGTGAACCACCACAAACCACACCAAAGGTGAGTCTTCATCCAAAGACAGTGATGTTGTGTATATGGTGGGATTGAAGGGAATCCTCTAT
Organism: Madoqua kirkii; assembly: GCA_006408675.1. NCBI lineage: Eukaryota > Metazoa > Chordata > Mammalia > Artiodactyla > Bovidae > Madoqua > Madoqua kirkii. The sequence continues at coordinate 25,976 of SJYC01026105.1, forward strand.
TGTGAGCTCCTTCTGGAAAACCAAATGGTTAATTCAACCAAGGACTGCTCCCAGTTAGACCAACTGTAGGTAGGACTTGATGAAAAGAACCTGAAATTAGTCCACAAAAAACGCATAATCTTCCATCAGAGTAACACAGGACAGTATGTTTCTTTGATGACCAGGCAAAAACTGTTACAGTTTGACTGGGAAGTTCTGATTAATCCACTGTATTTACCAGACATCACATCTTCGGATTTCCATTCATTTCAGTCTTTACAAAATTCTTTTAATGAAAAAAATTTTTTCCTGGAAGACTATACAAGGCACCTGGAACAAGTGAATTCTTTGCTCAAAAAAATAAAAGTTTTTGGAAGATGAAATTATGAAGTTGCCTGAAAAATGGCAGAAGGTAATAGAACAAAACAGCAAATATGTTGTTCAGTAACGTTCTGGTGATAATGAAAAACGTGTTTTTTATTTTTTATTTGAAAACCAAAGAAACTTTTTAACTAACCCAATAGATCATTCTAAGTTAAGTCTCACCATCCAGAGATGATTGCTATTAAAATGTCATCTTTTTAAAAAATAACTTTATATATAATTCAGAGACTCACTTGATGGCTCAGATGTTAAAGAATCTGCCTGTAATGCAAGAGACCCAGGTTTGATCCCTGAGACAGAAAGATCCCCTGGAGAAGGGAATGGCTACCCACTCCAGTGTTCTTGACTGGAGAATTCTGGCAAGCACCAGGACAGAGGATCCTTGTGGGCTAAAGTCCTTGGGGTTGAAAAGAGTCGGATATGACTTAGCAACTAACACACAACACAGATATAATTCATGTATCATACAATTCAGTGACTTTTAGTATAATTCACAGAATTTGCAACCATTACTGCAATCAATTTCGGCACATCTTCATCACCCCTAAAGGAAACTCTGCTCAGCTTAACCATAGTCCCGCAAGACTTCCATTCTTCCCAGCCCTAGACGACTACTAACAGGCTTTCTGTCTCTATAGATTTGCCCTTGTGACAGGCTTCTTCACTTTGCACAATGCTCTCAAGCTTCATCCGTGTTATAACACATATTAATATATCATTTCTTTTTATGACTTGATTACATAGCTACAAAACACTGTAGACTGGGGGACTCAAACAGCAGACGTCTTTCCCCTCACAGTTCTGGAGGCTGAATTTCCAAGATCAAGATGCCAGCATGATTGGGTCTGGTGAGAGCTCTCCTGGCCTGCAGAAGCTGTGTACCTGCATAATGCAGAGAGAGTTCTGGCGTCTTCTCCGCTTCTTATAAGGGTTCCCGTCCTTTCAGTTACATCTTATGACCTTATTTAACTTGAATCACCTCTTTAAAAGCTCTGTCTTCAATTCAGCCATGTGTGGGGAATTAGGGGTTCAACATGTGAATCTGAGGAAGACACAACTCATGTTTCCAAATAGTATTCCAGTATATGGATGTATCACACTTTTGCATCCATTTATCAGGGGACAGATATCTGAATTGTTTCCATATTTTGGCTATTATGAGTAATGCTGCTATAAACATTCATGTGAAAGATTTTATGTGGACACATGTTTTCATTTCTCTTGGGTGTATAACCAGGAGTGGAATTGCTGGGTCATATGGTAACTCTAGAGTCAGTTGGTTGAGGAGCTGCCAGATTGTTTTCACAGTGGTTACACCATTTTATATTCCCACCAGCAGTGGATCAGGGTTCCAGTTCTTGCACATCCTCACCAACACATGTTGTTAACTGTGTGTTGGATTATAGTCATCGTTGTAGATGTGAAGTGGTATCTCAGTGTGGTTTGAATTATGTTTTTCTCATGCCTAATTGTGGAAAATTCTTAAAGAGATGGGAATACCAGAACATCTTATCTGCCTCCTAAGAAAGCTGTATTCAGGGTCAAGAAGTGACAGTTAGAACCAGACATGGAACAACGGACTGGTTCCAAATTGGAAAAGGAGTACGTCAAGGTACTTGTCACCCTGCTTATTTAACTTCTGTGCAGAGTACATCATGTGAAATTCCAGGCTGGATGAAGCACAAGCTAGAATCAAAATTGCCAGGAGAGATGTCAACAACCTCAGATATGCAGATGACACCACCCTAATGGCAGAAAGCAAAGAGGAACTAAAGAGCTCTTGATGAAGGTGAAAGAGGAGAGTGAAAAAGCTGGCGTAAAACTCAACATTCAAAAAACTAAGATCATGGCATCTGGTCCCATCACTTTATGGCAAATAGATGGGAAAACAATGGAAACAGTGACAGATTTAATTTTCTTGGGCTCCAAAATCACTGCAGATGGTGACTGCAGCCATGAAATTAAAAGATGCTTGCTCCTTGGAAGAAAAGGCAATGACAAACTTAGACAGCACATTAAAAAGCGGAGACACTACACTGCTGACAAAGGTCTGTTTAGTCAAAGCTGTGGTTCTTCCAGTAGTCACGCATGGATGCGAGAGCTGGACATAACGAAGGCTGAGGGTCAAAGAATCGATGCTTTTGAGCTGAGGTATTAGAGAAGACTCTTGAGAGTCCCTTGGACTGCTGCTGAAGCTGAAGCTCCCATACTTTGGCCACCTGATTCGAAGAGCCAGCTCTTTAGAAAAGACTCTGATGCTGAGCAAGACTGAGGGCAGGAGGAAAAGGAGAAAACGGGATGAGATGTTTGAATGGCATCACTGACTCAGTCGACACGAGTGTGAGCAAGCTCTGGGAGATGGTGACGCACAAGGAAGCCTGGCGTGCTGCAGTCCATGGGGTTGCAAAGAGCTGGACACAGCCGAGGGGCTGAACAACATGCCTAATGAAATGATTGGGCATCTTTTCAGGTATTTATTGGCTGTTTGTGTAGCTTCTTTGGAGAAATGTCTATTCAGATCCTCCACCTTTTAAAGTTAGATTGTCTTTTATTGAATAGTAAGGATTTTTTAATGTATTTTATTTTTTTAATTAAAAAACAATGTTTTCTTGCTGTGCTGCTTTTTGTCACAGCCTGTGAGTTTTCTCTGATTGTGACGCAAGGGCTCCTTACTGCAGTGTGTGGGCTTCGGTAGGTGTGCAGCACAGGCTTCAGAGCACAAAGGCTCTAAGTCTGTACCAGTGAGATAATTCATGGCATTCATTTCACGTATCCCTGCTTGTTTTCATCTAACTTTATGTGGTAGACCTATCCCCCTATATTATAAAGTTGTTTTACGTGGTTAGCTACATAACTTAATTATTTTCTTATTGGAAACTTCTTTCTCAGTTTCACCATTATAAATATTGCTGCCCCGGCTGCCTTCATTCCTAAGAGTTTAATTTCATTTGCGTAGCTTTTGAAGATATTTTTACATATTGAAAACATGAATCTTTCAATTCCAACTTTGAGTTGATTTTCTTAAAAGCAGTAGAACAGAAACAGGCAAATGAGGTGTCGAATCCCACACTTGCACCTTAGGGAAGTCACTTACCTTTCAGAGCCTCAGTGTTCTCATCTGAAAAATGGCGACAATGATACCTTCAGAGAGTTGCTTTGAAGATTAAAGACAATATAGGGATATATGTGCTTGCATATATTTTAAGAACTCAATAAAATAGTACTTATAATGAGTATCATTATTTTCGTCATTGTTGTTCTTATTGCTAGCACCATTAAATTTGCAACAGGCAGTGGAAACAGGGCAGGATGCCTGTGAGGAGATGGTGGGGAGGATGTGCAGGTCCTTCCTACCAGGCTGGGAACTGCAACCAGAATAGGCAGACATTAAATGTTTTCTCACCTCAGCCAAACAGAAGTGTTTTGGTATCACACACCAGATAAGTGTCCACACTCCTAAATCTTTGTATGTATCTAAGATCAGTTTCTTTGGATCATGGCCCAGCAACGTCTGTGAGAGGGTTTAACCCAATTCATGTAACTGTTGAAGATATTGTTTGCATATTGAAAACACTTATCTTTTAGTTGAAACATAGATTAGCTCCAAGAGAGCATGGCTCTGTCTGGTACGTTCGTCATTTTACATCTTGCATCAACAAACACACAACAGGTGCTGGTAGAGGAAGGCAAGAAGGAAGGCAGCAGGCCCCCGGTTATATTTTGCCTAGAAAACTGGAGAAATAGCCACCTGAATCCCGAGAAGAACCACCATTTATTAAGCATCTATCGCGTCTGCTTTGTGCCAGGCATTCGTGTGGATTTGTGTATGTAATCTCAGTTAATGTATTTAAATATCAAGATTACCTTGTGCAATACGATCTGGAAAACCCCCAGTTTTTGTGAGGAAACAAGCATCAAGAGAGTTAATGACTAGGCCAAGGGCATGCTGGTAGTAAGAGCTGGAGGCTGGATGCAAATACTTCAAACAATTGCCTCTCTGATGCTAAAGTCTGGGTGTCCCCACTGAGCTGGAGCATCCTTTATGTTGCTGGTAAACAGGTGTGTCCTTTCGACAGTCTGGAGGGAGGCTGAGAGAGAAAGGCCTGGGGGCTTCCAATTGACTGAGTGCCTACTCTGGGTACAGGACTGGACCTGCCCAACGCTGGAGGTTCAGTGGCGAACAGAAGCTAACACCTTGCTCTCCTGGAAACTTAAGCCAGTTGGGGAAGCTGGATGCTGTGCCAGTAATCACGTGGATCCTTGATTACAGACTGACCAGTGCTCTGAAGAAGTTCTGAGGCATCAGATAGATGCCTTGAGAGACTTTAGCAGGAGGTTTGAATAGGTTCCCCTAGTAATTAACTAGACATGAGTGGCAGTGAGGGCTTTCAGATGAGGAAAGGATGGAGGCAAAGACCCTGAGCCTGGAAGGGGGACAGAAAGAAGGCTTGAGTGATGAAAGCGGGTGTGAGGTGCTGGGGAGCTGGGAGAGAGCATGGCCTTAGGGGCCTGGTTAAGGACCTTGGCCTCGGTCCTAGGGGCAGCAGGCAGCATTTAAAGGGCTTTAGCAGGGCCGTGGCATCATCAGATGGGCTTTATAGAAGGATGAGCATGGCTGGAGGTGGGGACTGAATCGGATGACCTGGTGGCAGTGGAATTCGACAGGAGTGGATGGGTTTAGGAGATGTTTAAAGGGTAAAAATGACATAGGTGGTATGAGTGATCCTTTCTAAAAAGTAGTTTTGTTTAGGAGTCAGTATGTTTCTCTCCAAGGTCAGGGTTTGAGAATATTTGATTTTTTCTTTTCAGTACACCAGAGAGCTTCCCTTTAGAACTCGGTGCTGAAACTCTTGGAATGTTACTTCCCATCTCCTTCATTTAAAGTTTGATAAAACTGTCTTCCTAGTCCCGGATGATTCTTGTCTAGACTGTGTCAGCCCAGGGTTCTGGACTGACCACCAGATAATAAGTGAATACTGTCAACGGTGCCTAAGTACAGACTGAAATAGTTTCTCAGTTAGTTATTAACTTGTTATACTTACAGAGGAGCTGTGTAAAAATAAACTGGGGGATCTGTTTCCATTTCACTTAAAGACAGCATTCAATATACAGAGCTTCTTCCAGTCTGAACTGGATGAGAACTGTTTATACCCCAAGCCCATTCAGAATGCCTGGGATATTTCTAAAGGTTCAGTCTTGGCGGCAGCAGCTGAGAATGCAGAGATAAATAAAAAAGTCATGAGACACGGCTGACAGGGTTCGTCTGTGTTCATTCACACCCCAGACTCACTAGGCTTTTGAAGATGCAGAATTTCGAAGGACAGCCTACTACATAGTGGCTTAAACTGCTGTGCTAAATTTCCAGCCTTGATAACTTCAAAATGGAACTACCTTTGTAAATTCTGATGTAGAAAGAAAATACTAATTGATAGATAAATACATATGAGTAGCACAAAAGCTCAGCTACATAATTTAAAGAAAATTTGTTTAAATATTTGTTTCCAGTTGTTCTAAAGTCCTGCATTGTTGCTGTTCAGTCGTCCAGTGGTGTCCGACTGTGACCCCACGGACTGTAGCACGCCAGGCCTCCCTGTTCCTCACCGTCTCCCGGAGTTTGCCTGGAGTTGGCGTTACCTGTATAATTAAGAAATAATTTTATTGGGGATCAACCACGTGCCGGGCAGGTTCCATCTCATTTCACCCTTTGCACTCTATTACCGACCCCATTTTATGAGTGAGGGAGCTGAAGCTTCAAAGAGGTTAAGAGACTTGCTCAGGTGACTTAGTTGGTAAATGATGGTGGGATTCACAGCCAGGTCCCCTGGTTTCAGAAGCTGTGCCCTGAACAACTAAGCTGTGCTCCGATGGCCCCATTCCTTCCCCTGTTGGAGCCCTTGTTTCTGTTATCTATGAAAAACAAGTTTTTTATTGATGGTCTCCCTTTCCAGGGTCAAAACTTGATTTTGAGATTCTGTCTCAATATAACTAATATTGTCACTTCCAGCACCAAATATTTCCACTTACAAAATGCTGCCTCCCAGAAGACTTCATTCTGAGTTTACATTGTTTAGAAGTCAACACCAGTAATTACTTACTGCACATTCAAGACTGTCCACCCCAGTCCTCTGTGACTTCCAACTTGGCTCAACTTTCCTCAAAAATAACACAACCCAACATCTGGCATCATTAGGAAAGGGAGGGAAACGTACCAGAGTACTCACATTACCCTCTGCATGTCAACATCTTCCAGTGGGGACATGTAGAGTTTTTTTCACATTTTTTTCTATATTTTTCAGACTTTCTATAATGACTGTGAACCGCTTTTATAATCAAAAAGTAATCTTATTTTAAAAATTCAGCCTGGTAAAACAGAAAAGAAATAGAACCTTGGTAATATATATTGCACAGTCCCCTGCCTTTCTAACTGGAAAGTCTGGAACATGACTTTAAGCTCTGTTGGCTGATTCTGGGTCATGATCAGGGGTCCAAGTTCTTACTCTGCACTGGTATGAATGGTGGTTAAGACCATGGATTTTGGACCAGATAGACCAGGCTTAGAGTCCTGGCAGGGCCATTTCTTTTAGCTCTGTGTCCTTGGGCAAGTTGCTTAGTGCCTCTGGGCCTTAATTTTCTCATCAGTAATGGAAATAATGCTAGCGTCTATCTCCTGGAGTGACTAGGAACATTAAGTGAGGTGAAAAATTTGTGTAAGGCCTGAACATAATGTCTAGCGTTCAGTAAATGCAAATTTTCTAATTAATTCTGTGATATTGTTAATAATCTATTGCAAGTGTGGCGGCCTCAGGGACTGCCGAGGCACCTCAGACTGCCCTGGATCTGAACGAAAAAGTCCTCAGATTCTGGTGCCTGTTCTCTTCCTCCCTATTTTCCTATTTTATCTTTTATTGAGGTGAAACTCAGCAGGATGTACTAATTCTCAGGATACAGCGCAATGAACTCATCTGTATGTACAGGCAAGGTAACAGCATCCAGATGGTTGAAGAATGGGCCCCACCTTCCAGGGGCCTGTCTCAGGCCCCCACCAGGCGGCAGCTGATCCCAAGGCAAACTGTATTTGGATTTCTATCATTGTGGAAAAGGTTTTACTTATTCTCAAACTTCATATAAATGGAAACTCAATATGGACTCTGTGTCTGGTTTCTTTTGCTGGACATTACATCTGGGAGACTCAGCCAAATTGTGGAGGGCAGCAGCAGTTTGCTCTTTCCCCCTAAACTGTAGTATTCTTTCCCTTGAATATCATCACAGTTTGTATATCACTTATGGATAGACAGTTGAGTTGTAACCAGCTTTTACGAACATTCTAACCCGGGTCTCCTGCATTACAGGCAGATTCTTTACCATCTGAGCCACCAGGGAAGCCCGTATGTTTTTTGGTGGATGTCAATACTTACCTCAGTTGAGGATTAGCCAGGAGTGGAATACATTCTCAGTGGCCTGAGAGTATATAATAATATTTAATTTGGCGAGATACTTTCAAATAGTTTGCTAAAGTGGAGGGATGGTTTCCCATCCCCACTAGCGATGCCTCAGCATCAAGTGTCCTGCATCCTTGTCAGCACTTAGTGTGATGAGACATTTTCACTGTGATCATTCTGGTGGGTGTGTCGTGGCTGTCCCACTGTGGATCCTCACGTTTTCATGTGTTATCAGCCACCGGGACACTATGTGCGTGTGGGTGTGCGTGTGTGTGTTAATCGTTCAGTCATGTCCAACTCTTTGCAACCCCATGGACTGTAGCCTGCCAGGCTCCCCTGTTCATGGAATTTTCCAGTCAAGAATACTGGAGTGGGTTGCCATTCCCTTCTCCAGCGAATCTTCCTGACCCAAGGATTGAACCTGGGTCTCCTGCACTGCAGGCAGATTTATTACTGTCTGAGCCACCAGGGAAGCCCATTGGGAAACTAATTCATTCCTAAATTCAGTTATGGTCCAAGGATAACTCAGCTTGCCAGTATGATGCTTTAGGAATGGGCACACAGCTCTGAGAGGGGTCTCAGAGACTCTTCTGTGACTAATATACCAGAGTTTGGGGAACACATTCCAAAGCATCTATGCGGCTGCTTCTGCTCAGTTTCAGGCCCTGGACTGTGTTTGATAGCTGAGCTTGAAGATAAATAACTTTCAAATGAGTGACATGAGTTTCAATGATGCTAAGTGAACCCTTTAGCAGCACTTCAGCTTGTATTTCTACAGGCCATTCATGGGAGAAGAAGTCACATTTGTTGAGTACCTACTACATATCAATTCCTGCACTGGGAACTTTAGGTCCATTATCTCCCTAATCTTCCTAAGGACTCTGTGAGGGAAAGATTATTTCACTTATTTCAAACGAGGAAATGAGGCTGGGACTGGGTCACCCAGCTGTTAGATGAAAGAGCTAGGATTCGAACACTGGGTGTACTTGTCTCCAAAATCATCCCTTCTGTAAACAAGCAAGCTGTTCTTAGCATACATTTCATTAATATTTTTTGAATGGTCACCTCTACTAAGGCTTCCATGAAGGCTCAGTTGGTAAAGAATCTGCCTGCAATGTAGGAGACCTGGGTTTAATCCCTGGGTTGGGATGATCCCTTGCAGAAGGAAATGGCAACCCACTCCAGTAATCTTGCCTGGGAAATCCCATGGACAGAGGAGCCTGGCAACCATGGGGTTGCAAGAGCTGGATATGTCTTAGCGACTAAAGCACCACCACCGCTCTACTAAGGCAACTCCACCCTGGGTAGAGCTCTCCCTGAGGTCTCCCAACATCCTAACACCGAGTCTGCTGATGCCAGGAGGCCAGCACCCCACCCCTCCAGACTCCCCACCTCCTTACCTTTCCTCCTTTCCTCTCCCCACCTCTGCGCTCTGCCTGATTGCAATAACACGACACACCTGTTGATGCTCTGACAGTCTGTTTTTCTTCTGTCTGGTATATTTTCTGATAATTCTTTTAGAAAAATTTTCCCAATAGTATAGCAATGAATGTATATTGTAGACATTTGGGAAAATGAAAATTCACCCATTTTTTTTCAATCATTTAATTTATGTTTATTTTGTTGTTGTTGTTTAGACAGTTAAAAAGCTGGGCTACAACTTAGTTATGAATGTAATTTATTTTACAGGGCAGTCACACTTAAAGGATGTACATCTCACTCAGGAACAAACGTAAACTGGAGTGACTTGTTTTAATTTTTTTTCTTTTCTTTTTTTTTTAAATTTTTTTCAGAAGGGCAAAAGGGAAAACTGGGGCAGAGATGGCTGAGTGGAAGAAACTAAATTCTACTTTACTTTCAGAGAAATCAGCTTGGTTGGGTTTCAACATCACCAGACAGTGTCCCCTCTGGAGACACTGTTAACTTTGGGAATGGAGCAAGAAATTTGCATAATCAAAATGTACAGGAATTTTATAAATTCCACTGTATCTTGCCCTTGGCTTGTCTCCCTGTTCCTTTAAACTTTGCAGAAGCATATTTGCAATGGCAGCCTCCTGTTTTATGAAGTTTATAAAGTATCAGATACCTATTCATTCCCCAGGGGTTGGGCATTGTCGTTGTTCGTAAACTGTCTATGTGGGAAGTGAGTCTTTATTACATCTTTATTGCAGAAATCATCTCGCTAGGGGGAGACCAAGACCCTGGAGAGGGTAAGGGCATGAATGAAGGAGCCGGGCAGCCCACAGTGTGACCCCAGGCCCCTGGTGCATGCCTCCGTTTCCTCATCCGTATGATCACTGGGAAAAGAAGAGCATGTACCTCACTGCCCCTTTGTATGCTCAAAGGGCCCAATGAGCACCAGAGGAGTGATGTTTTATTATTTACCTGGAATCCTAAAAACTGAGTGCTAACCAAATTAAAAAATTTTTTTAATCCTTAGAAGCATACTGCTGACTTGAGAGAGTGAACCAGTCTCCGCCTCGTAACCTCAGGGCCCATCTCTGCGATGGATGCCCGTTTACGGAGGCAGCTTCTCTCTCTGGTTTGTAAGCATCTCTGTGCTGTACTGTGTGCTGTGCTTGGTCACTCATCGTGCCTGACTCTTTGCAGCCCTATGGACTGTATTCTGCCAGGCTCCTCTGTCCACAGGACTCTCCAGGCAAGAATACTGAAGTGGGTTGCCATGCCCTACTCCAGGAGATCTTCCCCATCCAGGGATCGAACCCAGGTCTCCTGCATTGCAGGCAGATTTTTTTTTTAGCATCTGAGCCACCAGGGAAGCCCATGAATACTGGAGTGGGTAGCCTATCCCATCTCCAAGGGATCTTCCTGACCCAGGAATCAAACAGGGCTCTTGCATTGCAGGTGGATTCTTTACTAGCTCAGCTACCAGGGAAGCATCTCTAATTCCCTGTTAATTTTCCTGCCTCTCCTTCTAGGCTGTGAGCTCCCTGAGGTCAGAGACTGTGCCCTGAAAATAGTAATAGCTAATGTGCACTGCCCGCTTCTGTGGATCTGACTCAGTGCTGAGTGACCCCTTTGCTGGTCTTGTCTCGATTGCCCCTCCCAGGCCCTTAGGAGGTAGGGCACCTCTCAAATGTGGGCCCTGAGTGATGGCTGAGCGATACCGCGCTCTTTCCCAAACTTGTCACACCCAGAAGGATCACAGTCCCATCCAGGATCACTTGTCACATCCAGAAGGATCACAGTGGTGGGAGCAGTCCTGATTCCCAGGCCTCACTCTCTGAGGTTCTAATTGTCAAGGTCTGGGGCCCTTTGCACTGAGGCCACACGTGGGCAATGCTGAATGAGCAGCTGGGTGACCCCCGTGGTCCCTGAATTTCCTCCCTGCATCTTAGGCAGCTTCTCTAGCCACATCTGGAGTTGTCAGCACTGTGACCGGCTGGAACCGGAGAGTGTAGGGGTGTGATCGAGAGGCGGAGAGTGTAAGCCGGTCTCATTAATATGCGAGGCCTTTCTTGTCACACTTCCTTTTACTGAAGCTGAAGGGCTGGCGCATCACCCCGGGATTTTCCACTCTCTCAAGCCCTTCCGGAACTGGCTGCTTACCAGCCTGCCGAAGGGGGACAAGGACAGCGCAGGGGCACGGAGCAGCCGTCCGTTCGTGATGGAAGCCAACCTCAATGATGTCTCCAAACTAAGGTGGAAACTGGGGTCTCTCATCTCCCTGCCTGCTCCTCCCCGCTGCGTCTTCCCTTGCTCTGTCCTCCTACTGAATAACCTATCTGTGCAAGGTTCTGTTCCACCAAGACCAGGAGGAGAAAAACCACAAGGGAGAGGTTTTAAGTTTTTAATTTTTTAGCAAAGTCATCCTTTTACACATTCCCCTGGTTACGGGTATATAGGATAAAGCAGGAGGCTGAATGAGCATCAGCGCTGTCACCAGCTTCTCCAGCAGTCACTTTGAGCTCTCAGCTGTCTCTCTAGGGGGTTAAGGGTGTTAGGGTCAGGAGGCGGTTAGACACTGTCTCCTGACTTCCTGCTGTGACACATGAGAATCAGCTTGCTTCCACCCCATTCACGCCCTCTCAAAAGACTTAAATTGCTCCTTTCCATTCCTTCATTAGTTGACTTTGTAATTTCAAGTAATACACTGCCATCTTCTTAACCTTTTTTTTTTGAGGGGAGAGACATATACATAGTAACAGCTACCATAAAACACAATAACTTATAAAGCAAATACTCATGTAACCCTCATCCCAGTTAAGGGAGTGAAACTCTGTGGCCACTTTTAAGGCTCCCCTCTCCCGTGGAGTCACTCACCCTAACCTTAGTGATGATCATGATCTTGCTTTTCTTTAGAGTTCTTCTCATCTTTATAGGTATCCCTTAAGATCTAGATGCGTTAGAAGTAGGATCACACTCTGAGTTACTCTGTGCCTTGCACCTTTTCTTTCAGTACTGTAAGTTAACACAAGCTGACATGACTAGCTGCGCTTCATTCGGGTTCACTGCTGTGTAGTCACCGTTCCAGGAAATCAGCCTTTATTGACGCAGTCAGCTGTTGATGGGCTTTGGGGCTCTTTTCAGTTTTTTCTGCTGTCATGAACATTTTCATTCATGTGTGCCAGTACACGTGAGCAAGGGCTTCTCCAGGGCCTGGATAAAGAAGTGGAATCACTGCATTGTGGGGAACGCACACACTTTTTTACACTTTAAAATGTCAGTTTTCCAGGGTGTTTGCACCAATGGACTGTCCCTACCGCCAGAGAGTCTGACTTGATTGGCCAGTGTGAGGCTGGGCACCAGGAGTGTTCAGAGTTCCAGGTGATCCCATCAACTCCAGTTAGTGTCTTGACACTCCAACTTGGAAGGAGTGTCCCTAGCATCCCTTTTGACTCTTCTCTCTCAAGATTTTTGCATAATGATCTGAAAGAGAGAAGAGCTTTACCCAGGCAAGGTCAAAATGTGGAGCTCGGGAAAAGCATCTCAAGGCGTGACAGGACTGGTTAAAATCCTGGGACAAAGGAAAGACATGCAGGTGGATTTTTCCAGCAGGGTTGAGGAATTCAAGAAGACCCAAGGGCTGAGAACTCCACCTGTCAGCCAGTTCCTCCTTCCTCCCCTGCTACCAGTAGCCTTAAGTGTCTGTCTGCCACTTGTAGGCCAGAGAGAATGCCATTCATACAGCTTATATATTGAGACATTGAGGCTCCTGTGACCTGCTCTGAGGGTCTTTGTAGTCACATTTCCTTAAAAACCCTGGTTTGGGTTTCTTGACCCTGCCTGAATTTTAGCAATATACAAGAACTTTGAATAAATACTGGTGCCTGGGCCCCAGACCAATTACATCAGAATGTCTGGGGAGAGACCGAGGTACCAACAGGCTTCAGAAGCTACCCAGGTAATTCTTAAATGCAGCCAGGATAGAGAACCAGGAGTCAGTGGGTCTCAGCTTTATCCAGTGTCCAACAGAATCACCTGGAGACTTGTTAACAACACACATCGCTGGGCTCCACTTGCCTGGGGTAGGGGCCGGGATGTGCATTTCTAGTAGGTTCCCGGTGCTGCAAACATTGCTGGTCCCCCAACCACATGTGGAAAACCACTGTACACTGGGGGTTTCCCTGCATATTTCATGGGGATCCAGGGCTGCCAAGTGCTGAGCTGCTCCATCCAGCTGTGTGAACCCCTTCTACCTCAGTATTATGTTATCAGGCTGGTAGCTTGAAATCAGCCATGGAAACTGGCAAATGCTACAAATCAAAACTCTGCCACCTCAGTCTGTTGCTAAACATTTCATATCGTAGTTTATGTTATGGGCCCTCAGGATAATTTTCCCATGCCTATAGGTTCCTAGTATTAAAAATATTTTTCTGGTTTACTAATACAGCTAATAGTAGTTCACAAAGCCAATTAAACACACTCTAAAATTTGACAGTTATTAAATATAGAAAGTGAAGAAGACTCTGGGGGACGCCAGCATTTCAAACTGCATACTTGTTTGGCCCCTGGGGATTTTTGACACCCTGGGCAATGCCAGGATGGGGAAACTAACACTGTAGGTCCACTCAAGGAAGCCAAGATTTGGAAATTGATTGTCTTTGAATAAAACATGACCAAGAACTCTTGGGAAGTCTTCGTGTAGCCCCAGTCTGAAGACTGCTGGGCTAGGCTGTCTAGCCCACTGCACTACATGTGATGGGGTCCATGGCCAGCCTGTGACCGCAATCACTGGGAGGTCAGGTGTGATTGAAATCTCTGCTCTACATGGTACCAACCCCCAAATACCCTTTCCAGCTTGAACACTGCTCTCCAAAAATGACCAGAGCCTGTGGCCTCGCTCTGGATAACTCTTTAGATATTAACATCAGGGGCAGGCACTTGGACACTAGAAGCAAAGATTTATTAAAGAGAGGGTCTTTCCAAATGGATTCCCCACCCGCCAGGAGACTGGATTTCGTACACCTTGGGGGAGGGGTTTTTACTATCGGGACGACTTCCCTTACAGACAGTGCCCTGTTGTGTGTTCACTTACCTTTCCCGTTTGGCCAACTCAGGAAATCACCCGGATCACATTCTCGTCCGGTTCATGAAAGACAAGAAAAGGTTCTCTTCTGGCTGTGCATTGACCCCAGTGTTGTCCTGAGTTTTTAATTTTGGGTGGTGGCGGGGAACAGGGTGAGTGGTGATAGATTCGGTTGAATCGAGGCTTCGAATCTGTCATCATCTTTAGTGAAACTTCCCTCAGTGGCCCTGACTTGCAAAGCATACTTTTGACCTTCTTCTGAACTGAACTCAGAACAGCTGTGAACATTTTGTGCAGTTCCTTTGAAACTTCAGGTGCTGCCAGTGGAGGACAATGGCCCTGTGTTCTTCCCCGGTGGATCTGTGGGATCAGAACCATTGCAGGCGCTCAGTGGGATTCAAAGCAACTGACTTCCGTGTATCAAAGTTTGCGGTGTCCAGATGCCGCTTCTGTCTAGGTGTGTGTTGATAAATCAGCCCTTACTTTCTCTTTTATTTCTTTGCAGTGAAATGCAAAATGGAGGATGAGGAAGAGGCTGCAGCTAAGACTCCACAACCTTAACAGCTGTCGGCGTCTCTCCCACTCTGAGCTCCAATTACCCAACTGGAGGACAGTGTTCTAGCTACGCTTCCTCTATTGTGTTTTCTTGAAGGACTAGATCTGGTACATTCGGATAAGGATCTTTTTGTTGCAAACGTATTGTAGTGCAAATAGTTTATCATAAAAAAGTAGTTTTAACTTTCTGTATTATCCCCTGATTTTATTCTTTCATCTGTCTGTTTTTCAGCAATATACTTCTACATCACCCACTGCTAAAATGTACAATTTACTCTAGTTCCGAGGGATGAAATGTTCTAGTTACCAGCTTCCCACTTTTGGTTGCCTTTGCAAAGATCCATGTTTAAAACAAAGTCCCAAACCTCTGCAGTGGGTTTAAGTTTTTCCCCTGAGCATGCTTAAAAAAAAAAAAAGACATCATTGCCTGTGATCCTTTCGCAAGGAGGTTGACCCTGAACTTTGACCGCAAACCTAGCAAGATGAGTGTTTAAACACAGGCAACTATAACAGATAAATAAGTTTTGTTGTCTACGCCCCAAAACATTATAGAAAGTTCCTCATTTCATGGGTAAACTGACTTATTATCTTCAATTGTTCCACAGTTTGCTGTTACCCATTTTTGAATGGATTTTCCCATTCAAAATGCCACAGACTTAGCCTCCAGGTGGATCTGAAAGCCATACAGTTGTATGGGGTTGTTTTGACAAGCTACCACACGTCTTAAGTAAATAGTAAAGCCTTTATTTTTTGTGTTAAGAACAGCGTTTTGAAAATAAAACCTATCTGCCCATGCTTTACAACCTTTTAAATCTGTAATATTTATTATATACAGTCATTTATGATACATGTTGATTGTCTTGAAATTTCTTTGACGATGTTTTTTTAAGTATGCAACAGTCAGCCAGGGGAGGATAAAGGTACATTATAAAACACACATTAATACATTTAATAAATATATATTATCTATCAAAAATGAGCCTTAGCTCTTTATCAATTAATAAAAAGCACCTGCTGAGAACTCCTGTAAGCTGGTATAATCACTGCATCATTGGATTATAAAAGCCACGATGCTCCCTTTCGGTTCAGGGTTCAACTCGTCCTCGCCTAACCAGGAAGACCACCCCCACGTTGCCCATGTTTCCTGGACCCTGACAGAAACTGTGCTAAAACAGTGGATCCCCAGCTTGCAACAACCAGATCTGCAACCCTTGAGACACACAGAACTTCCCAGTCTGTCATTCCCTCCTTCCCTCCCCGCTCCCATCTCCAGGGGAGGAATCCAGCACAGAATAACATTTCCTATTAAAGGGGAGAAAGAGTGGCTGTTATAGTCCCAAGGTGATTTTGATAACTGGATCTGGAAAGAGTTGTGCTTACAATGAGATGTTTTGATCACAGAAGCTCTCCTTCCCGGTCATTCTCCCAATGTCTTGTTTACAACAGATCTGAAACAGCGGTGCCATTTAGTTTTGTATTTAAACTTCACTCAGTGGGGGCGGGGGCTGCCGCAGTCTCTTGGCAAAGATGTCTCTTCGTACCGTTCAGGTGAAGTCCTTAGAAAGAGAACAGTTTACTGCCCCCCCCCCCCACTCCCTGCCTCCCACCCACCTCCACTGGGAGAGCACTCAGCCCCCTCTTGACCGTAAAGCCAAAATAAAATAAAACCCAGAAGCGCAAAAAACTATCAGAAACTTGAAAAGAAAAAGGTCTCATTAAGTGAGGTTTCCTGTGGCTCAAAGCCAGTTCTATTTTTGCGGTGGTGAAACATTGCTTTCCGCCTGGAGCCACCTCTGCTGTGTTCACCGTGCACGCTTAGACCAAGAACTTAGAACATGATCGTGCGAGTTCTCCGCTCTGCAAGTGGTGGGGGGGCTCTTGCAGCTTGAGCCCCTGATGGGATCAGAGAGCTCCGAAGGACTCCAGGGAGCGGGGGTGAGCCACTGTTTCCTGGCATGAGAACATGTATCGTGGCCGCTTTTCACCGGACTGGACCGAGGTGTTCGGAGATTTCTGTGATTTTCAGAATTCGAAGTCCACATGCATCCTCCCGCATTCCCAACCCCAGCCCAGGTCTTAGCTTCCCTCTCCTACCCCAATACTCCTCGTGGCAGCCCTCCCCACTCCCCACGCCCGGGGGGTGTTCCTGGCACAGAGGTCTGGGATCTGACTCTCTCTAGAAGCAAGCATGTGCTCCGGGTGGGCAGGTGCTTCCCTGCTTTCCCGGGTTGGGTATGCCCCCTCTTCCCTGTGCTGGCAACATGTGGAAATGGGCTACCTTGGAGGAGGGCCACACCGGGCCCAGATTGGCCTCCCTACCTGGGTGCTTTGCAAGGATGGGGACAGGGGAGGGCGAGGATGGGACACAGCAGACTAGGGCCTCAAGAAAAATCAGAAGGTTTATTAAAACATACTCAGCTCAGACATATTGGCTTTTGAAGAGGTCAGTTTCCCCCCAAACACTAACCTTTTTCATTTTCTGTAAAGGTTAAAGGCTTATGGGTTGTTTTATAGAAAAAAAAAAAAGCAATACAGTGACTAGAATATATGCAAAAAGACCCACCCTCATTTATACATTCCATGCCGTCAGGTTAAAACTCTTTGCTTTGAATCATTGCCTGCGATTATGCTGGCCAAACAGTGCAGAGAACATGGGCTTTTAATGGCCGAGATGTCTGAAATGCCAAAGAAAGGAATGATTGCTTAGGACAGATGGAAACCATGACAGAAACAATGGGCTTGGAAGAGAACCATTTTCATGGAACTTGCAGAAAACTGAGACAGAAATGTCCCCCACGCCCTCCCAAAGCAGCAAGAAATCCTCATGTGCTCCGCTCGACGCTGGACATTTCACTACATCCGCAGAGAAGACCCAAGAACTCACTGCTTGCTAGGCAGCAGGCATCGCCTCTCCACCTCGGGGTACCCCTGCCACGTGACAGCATCGTGGAAAATCCACCCCGGCATCTGCCCCCTGGCCAAGCCATGGGGCTCTGAGCTGCTGGCTCCACGTGAGCCTTTGAAATGGACACGGCAGGAGAGGCGGGGAAGGGCTGGAGCAACACTCATGAGGCGGGAAGAGGGAGGGGCAATCAGGGGAGAGACGGCTGCTCCAGCCAGAAACTGCCCCTTGAGGCAGGCAGGCTTGCTTCCTGGAAGTGACGCCAGAGCAAGAGGCCCAGAGAAGGAGCAAAGCCTGGGTGCTACTTTCTACGTGTGACGGTCCCTTCAACTCCCAGACTGCCTTCTCTTCCTTGGCACATGCCAGGCTTCCTCCACCACTGCTCATAAAGCTCTTCCCTGGATATAGATGGTCTGGGCCTCGGAATCACACCCACCATCTCCTCCACTGCTTCTGACTCCCCTGAAATGTGAAAACCCACAGGCAGTCCAGTGAGAAAGCCCCTATTCGCCTTCCTCAGTGAAATGACGGTCTCCAAGAGGCCACCTGGGGTCCAGCACTTGCTGGGGAGGGGCGATGGTGTGGGGCTGTCCGTGCTCAACCAACGCTGGCCTGGCCTGCTGGCTGTGAACATGGTTCTGCTCTTACCCCAGAGGATGAAACAGTCTTCCCAGCCACATTTTTGAGTGAGCCTAATCCTATTTGCAATTAGCTTTGCTTTAGTTTGCGGGGTTTGAGATTGGTTTGGTATTACTTGTGTGTGTGTGTGTGTGTGTGTGTGTGTGTGTGTGTGGCAGGGGCGGGGAGGGCAGTTGGTGTTAGCTTTTCAGTTCAGCAGTGTTCACATTTACACGAAATCCCCTTGTCTAGGATTTCCAAATCTCCTGGCTGCGAGGCGGCCTTGTTCAGCTACTGTTACTGATTTCTCCCTCAAGAAAGACACGACCAGGGAATAAAATTGGTAAGAGAGACTCTTATTCTCTGGAACTTAAAGTCTTTCACCAGAGGTGTCTTCCAGTGTAACTTGGCGGAGCGGTTGGGATCTGGAAACAGGAATAACACACTAAGAACTCAGCTTTGCAAAGTCAATGTTAGAAACCCATTTGTTAATAATGTACCAAAGCTAAGTTAGCTTGCCTTTTCCTAAAGAGCTGAATAATTCCCAAGAAAAGCAGCAACCACTGTGTGTTACCTACAACACTCTGCTCTCGGGAAGGCTATCTGCCCCTTTTCTATAATCGTGCACCCGAACAAATATGTTTCCTTACCCAGAACTCACATCACTTTCTAAGTCAAGGGTGTTTTTATGCACATTGGCCTTGACTGGACACAGAGGGTTTAAGAATGACTGGTGGGGCTGTTTTCTAACTAAATTTATTAAAACCCACAGGTCAAATGCTTGAAACTCAGGATTTTCTTGGTGCCCAACGACAAACAGGCCCACGGATGGCTGGGGCTCCTCATGACGCAACCCTTGAGCCGATTGCTTTAAGCTCCTGCCACACCAGTGCAAGTGATGCCTCTTGTACCAGTCAAAGGCCAGGAAAACCCAAGTTTCCTCTAGAGATCAGAGATCATCTCTGACTCACACTGAAAATAAAAAAGTTCAGGTTGAGTTATGGAATTGGCACATGATATAAAGAATGGAAATCCAATTTACACGTGTAAACTGGTTCATGTGTTGTTTGTGAAAGAAGCATGTAGCTATGCTTGAAAATTAAATGTGGGAATGAGTGCAATTTTGGATCGCTAGAGAAACAAAATGATGTAATTCCACAGAGGCGAAATGTAAATGATGACAATTCTGCTGAAGGTCTGTTTGGCATCAGATAGTATCTGTTTTTGTGTTTGTGGGAGAGAAATGATAATCACCTCAATTTCTTAAGACATCTTTTAAGGATTGGGGGTTGGGGGGAACCTGGTACCCAGCTGGGGCGTGGAGCAGGAGGCTCAACTAGGTTGGATGCCAGCAAACTCTGCCAGGGTTTTGTAACTCTGGGCTTTTCCTAAAAGTCACTTCCCAAGGAAAGCATGGGAAGGGGCACCTCCTGTGTGATGAAAAATAGAGAATTCACTGGGTGCAAGAGCCACAAGAAACAGGAACTCGTTCAAATGATCTACAGATGGCCAGCTAACTACAGGGAAATGTCTCATGCATGGAGAAAGTGGGTGGAGAGGGAAGAGAAATGGAACACTGCATGCATCCTAGCTGCAAGGGGTGTTGACGTGAGCTGCTCTCTTTGCAGCCCCGTGAGCAGCCTCCACAGAGTGGTGTGTCCCTGTCAAAGCTGCCCCCCAACGCTGACCACTCCAAGGCTTCCTGCCAGAACATCACCTCTTGATACTTACAGTCCCCCCGTTGAGCACAACGGCCATCTCAGTTGGCTGATACACATTGCTTCTGAACGGAGCGCTGGGTCTGTTTCCCAAGCTGCCATTGCGAAATCCTGCAGTTCGGAGAGCTGAGGGAGGGAAAGGCAACACCACACCACACAAAAAGACACAGTTTTGAGTTTTGTTTTCTTCCCCTGCATCAACACCATGCTCCAGGCACACGCCCCCTCCCTGCTCCTCCCCTTTGTCACAAGCCAGATTCAAAACAAAGTCACAAAGGCGCTTTGTTCTCGGGTTCTCTTGGAGCCTGACCCATCTCAGTGGGGTTGGGGAGTCTGCAGAATCCAGGGCGCAGGCAGCTCTCGGGGAGGGGACCCAGGGTGGAGCCCCTCCCCGCACCCCCAGAGGGCCATGGGTGACAAAGACAAAGCCTGCATCTCTCACAAGGGCTCTTCTGACAAAAGACCTGCTCATGGCTGAGTGCCATCCCTGTCAGGTTCAGCACCATACTGTGCAACACGGTTTCTGGATACACACAGAGGTGGGCAAGCCTGAGATGCTGGACCACAGGTACATGGGAGAGCTTGGACATCTTCCTGGGAAAGTGAAGCGGGAGAGGACAGAGGGGCCCCAGGTGTATGGGTGGCGTCATTTCTAGACAGGAAAAAAGGGAGATCTGAAGCAAAGGCAGCAAAATAGGTCTGTTTGTTTTACCTCTGAAAGATAAATGATGTTTCTTATTTGCAATGTATTTTTATACATCTAAATTTCCTCTTTTGGTGAAGAAAAATCAAATGACACAAAAAGACTTGGATGAACCATGAATGTGTATTATTAAGTGAAAGCAGTGGGCTATAAAATCTCACATTATATGATTCCAACTGTAATATTCTGCAAAAGTATAAACTATAGAGGCAGTGAGAAGATTAGTGATTGGCAGGGGTTTGGGGGGAGCACAGGGCATTTTTAGGGCATCGGAACTACTCTGGGTGATACTGTAACAGTGGAGACATGACATCATGGATTTGTCCAAGTCCACAGAACTGTACCTAGTGACCTATAGAAAGCAAATTATGGACTTGAGTTAATAATAATGTATCAATATTGATTCATCCATTGCAACAAATGTAACACCAGTGCAAATTGTTAATAACAGGGAAAGGCAGGGGGGATGGGGCGGGTGGGAACTCCATGTACTTCCTGTTCAATTTCTCTGTGCCTAAAACTGCTCTAAAAAACAGTCTATTAAAAGATAACAGAGAAAGAAGAAGCACTATAAAAAATCAAAACAAAAGTCTGTCTCAACTGTGAGCTGTCGGCTTCATTATCTTTCTTCTCACTGAAGGCACTTATCTTACTTTGCTGAGAAAAACGTCAATTAAAGTCCTCCCTGAAGAGAGTCTTCTTTTTTTCTGACTAAAAAGTAGTAACAGGACTTGGGATTTTTACAAATTAAATTACTCGGGGAAGGGACCAAAATCATTTTGATAGTACAGTTAACCTTCACAGAGTGCCAACCAAGAGCCAGGGCTGGTTATAAAAATACTTTATATGTATTATCTTAATTTTCATAGCATAGTAGGTTCTTTTATTATTTCCATTTTACATGGGGCACAGAATGATTAGGTAACTTGTCCAAGGTCACACAGCTGGTAAGAACCAGCATTTGAATCCAAGTAGAGAGAATTGGTTTCCTTGACCATCACACTATCTTGGGTCCAAATACGATGTTTTTAACGACTGCACTTAGTTACTTAAGAGCAATTTGAATTTAAGTGACATGTGGGGGCAGATTGGCCCAGACAACCAAAAAAATATAGGCAGAGTGGGGAACGCATGTTCTAAAAGACTTCTGAAAACCTCTTTGCTTTAGCATCTCCAAGCCTTCAATAGCTCCCACGCACACACTGACAAGGAGGTGCCCTTCCTGGGCGCTGAGAAGAGGGGACAGGGTCCAGGGGACAGAGAGTCCCTGGACTTTTACTCTGACTAGTCCCAATTCCTAGCCAAGACCTCCTCGAATAGAGGGAGAACGAACGGGCGCAGCTTTCCTCATAAGGCAGAGGCTGGCCAGCTGCAGCGCGGGAATGTGGCTTTCACATTCTCTTCAAAGAAACAAAGTCTCAGCCGGAGAGGTGTCTGTGGGGGGCCCTGGCCCAGCAATCCCTCTGTTAGTGGTTATTTGGACTGGTTCTCCTCTGGTAAACATCCCTCCCACATTCTGGGTCCCTGAGTACTGGCTACAACTGCCTCCTCCCCGGGGCCTTGAGGTGGGCATGGGATTTAAGCCTGGCCAATCAGGTCCAGTCAGAGTTAACGCTGGGATTTTATACTCAAGCATCCTGGGAAACATTCCTTTTCTCTAGTGGGACTCTGCATGAATCCAGAGCTGGTGTGACTCTAATAGAGCCAAGAGATGGAGAGAGACCGGATCTTGGCATCACTTGAGCCTCCTGGATCTGTCCATTTCTGAAGCCTGATCCCCAGTACATTAGTTTGTTGTTGTTGTTTTGTTTACTTAAATTGCTTCAGATGAGATTTTTTAAAAAATTAATTTGCTTCTTCAAGAATCCCAACTGACAGCCCGCTCTGACCCAGAGATGAGCCCTCTGAAAGGCAAGCAGGGCTCACTCACAAGGAGTCCCTAGAGGAATCTAAGAGCATAGGCTAAATGCCAGCCCTCTCCTGCCAGCCCTCACTACAAGTGAGGTGAGTTTGGGTCCTGCCCTCAAAGCTGACACAAGGCCTTCCACTGGGCAGTGAAGGGGCAGAGTTTGAATCGTCCTTGGCCCAATGAGATCAGAAAGCTCAAATCCCCTCATGAAGGAAAGAACACTTTTCCTTCCTGCTCTTGGAAGGTGAACATTTAATGCGCCTTGTTAGCGCTTTCCAAAATGTGATCTGAAGTGCTATATGCTTCGGTGTATTTTCATCTTCTGTCACATACCTCATGCCTTGTTGATACGCATTAAGAAACAGCAGGCTGGTGAAGTCCTACATATCTGGGGTCCCACTGGGGGAAGGAAACAGGCAGCAGAGACTGAGCCGCAGGCCAGCCTGGGGCATATTCCTCCCATCTCTTGACCTCAGGGCTGGACTCTCAAGGGTACAGAGCCCAAAGGGCTGGCTGGTTAAAATGCAGGAGAAACGGCGCCAGCTGTAGCTCCTGGGTAAGGCCCCGTGTAGCGCCCGGTCCCTAAAATACAGCTGGCTGAGGTCAGACCAAAGATGACAGCAGCTGTTCTCGCCACGGTCAGGAAGGGTGCCCAGGCATTCCCCAGCCAGCAAAGTAGGATTTCTCGAACAAAGGCAGTCCTAACCAGGATGACTATTTATTCTCTCTCTGTGAGCCTTCCGAGGGAATTGACTTTGCCTGGTGCCCATGTGATTTTTGGTGGACACGCATTTGGGAGAATGCAAAACAGGGCTATTAAAAAAAGTCTGACAATATCCAAGGTTGGTGAAGATGTGGGGATGGGGACTCTCATACAATTATTCAGGAAAGACTAAATCAGTCTGCTTTTCTGTGGGGAGGGGGGGACCTGGCAATATACATCAGGATTGAAAGGAGCAGATTCTGATGCATGTCTAGGAATTTGTTTGCTAGGAGGTAATTTGATCAAGGACACAAAGATGAATGGATAAGAATGGTTATTGCAGCATAACTTGTATGGAAAGCCAGAACCAAGCAGAATATTCACCAGCTAAGATCATAAATAGCTCAGTTGGTAAATCATCTGCCTGCAATGCAGGAGACCCAGGTTCAACTGCTGGGTCAGAAAGATCCCCTGGAGGAGGAAATGGCAACCCACTCCAGTATGCTTGCCTGGAGAATCCCAGAGACAGAGGAGCCTGACAGGCTACAGTCCGTGCGACTGCAAGAGTTGGATATGACTTAGAGACTAAACCACCACCAAGATCAGAAAATTATGGTGCCTCCTGGAAAGCTCTGTCTCGTGAAAACGACAGCTCTACAGTTGTTGACCTGGAAAGGCCTCCCTCCACGATACACTGTTGATTTAAGCAAGTGCATTGCAGAAAGCCTCTTAGACAACGAGTGCTTTCAACCTGGTTACATCCTAGAAGCACTTGCAGGGCCTAAAATACTTGAGCCCAAACAGACTTAATCAGATTGAGGGGGCAGGCGCTGGTAATTTGTTTAAAGATGCCCAAGAGGCTCTAATGTGCAGACAGGTTAAGAGCCGCTCTGCTGGACTGGTATGTGTGTGTGTATGTGTGTGGGGGGTGCGGGTACTGTATCTGGCAAGACAGGAACAAACAGTCAACAGTAGTTGCCTTTGGGCAATGGGATTTTGAGCAATTTTTATTATTTTCACTTGCTGAACTCCTGATTATTGTTGATCTTATGTCATCAGAAAGGAATAAAAAAGTTATTTTTGCTTTGGAAAAGAAAGAGGGGAATGAGGGACAATGTCCTTGGCTCTGGAACCCAGAGTATGAAACAGATGGGTGTGTGGGTACCTCTGAAGCCCCAACACCCCCTGTGCCAGTCCAGGCACTGCTGGTTCTGACATGGGTCCCAAATCGCTTTGATCTCTGGATCTTACAAGGATATGACATACTGACTGCATTTTTGCAAGAAAGGATGCAGGGCATTCAGAAAACCAACCTTCCTTCTCGCTGCTCCACTGTGAGCCTAAACAAGTTGCCGGACACTCCTAGACTCCATTTTCTGTTCTGTAAAATGGGACTGATAATCCCTGTCTTCTCAAGGCACAGAGTTGCTCTGACATACCTGTGAGATGAGGGATGCTGAAGGGCTTTAAGAAGAGAAGTTCTGTGCAGAGTGGGCTTGGAGCCAGGCTGCCTGGGTTCAAACCCTGGCTTTGCCTCTTAGGCGAATTGTTCAGCCTCTCCATGCCTCAGTTTCCTGTCTGCAAAATGGACCTCACTGGGTTATTGCAGGAATTAAATGAGATTAGTCACCAAAATGCTCAGAATGGAACCTGTCCATCGTAAGCACCCAGTAAAGGTTAGCTAGCCATCTTTAACTTCTGACGCCCCTAATACTTGTAGGTAGTTCTAGCACCCAACTCCTCCTTGCACTGCAGGTAAACTAGACCATCAGGTTCAATAACACTGATTCTTAACCTTCTAGGGCTCACAAATAGCCTTGAGAATTTGACAAAGCAATAGACTAATTGCCCAGTGAATGTATAAAGCTCTATAACCATTTCAGGAGTTCCTGTTACCTTTAAGGTCCAAGGGGAGTTTGTGAGTGTCAGATAAAGAGTCTCCTATTCCAGGAGAGGCCAGGGAAGAGGTGGCTCCACCAGGACCCCAGGAACTGGTCAGGTGCCTGGTCTCTGCTTATCATATGCCCTGAGGGACCCTCTGGGCTCCCTGTAATGACCCCCATCTCCTGGTAACCGGGCGAGTCAGCCTCACCAGAGCTGTGGCTCATCCCTGTCGAATCTCTTGACAAACACAGGCTTGCTGGTCTGGGGCTTCCAGTAAGAAGGAGACTGCTCTGATAAAGGCCACCCCAGGACTGTGATTCTACCCATGGTGGGGAGTGGGAACGAGCAGGGGGCAGGTCTGGAGGACCTGGGGGATTGACATGATTCCCCCTGCCTATGGTTGTGGGCGGCTGTGCTGAACCCAAAAAGGCTGATTCTGCAATATGACCAGACCATCGCCCAGGCACCTGGGTGAGTGTCACAGAAAAGGGGGCTCGACCATTCGGAAGGGGCCACTTCCTATGTCACTGGGCAAGACTGAATGTCTTACAGCCTCAACTTATTCCTCTGTGAGATGGGGATAATAACAGACCCTACCTCGTCAGCTGGAGGGATGGACTAATAGATAATGCAGGTTAAGGAGTAGGGTCTGGCATGTAGCTAGTGTTCAAAAATGACGATTATACTAGGTAATTATTACTACTGCGGCTGCTACTGCTACTATTATTATTATAGCTCCTGATAAATCTTTAGGTAAATGGGAAAAGGCACTTTTAATTAATCTCAAGTACTGGGAACCCAACTGATTTGCTTTAAGCAACAACTGTATGAGACACTTCTCCAGCATCTCCTGCAGGGGTAGCTGGGGCCTGGGCTGCTACTTCTTGGCTCACCTGGGGATCCCACCTCCACCTGAAGTGCCTGTTCAATCTCTGCTTTTCTGTTGGCGGAGCTAATAGAACCTGATTAGCCCATTTATGGGAGCCCTGGCAGACACTCATGGCAGCGGGAGATAGGAGTTGATGGACAGATGCCACAGCCTCCTGTCCTCCAAGGATCAATTCTGAGGCTCATTCTACACGTGTCCCTGGCAGGAATGAGCCCCAGCTGCCCATGGTGATAACGAGCTCTCAACGGTCTTGTTCTGGCGTTTCTGCCTTCCCGGTCTCCTTCTCCCGGGCAGAGGTGACCTCCTAAGTAAACTATCTGCAGCAAGTCTCAGGCTCTGCTTTCAGGGGAACCCAACCAAGATACACATTCAACAAGCTAGGCACCGAGGGCGTCCCTTGGTACATCAGGACTCATAGCGGCTTTATGGGGTACACAAAGCCTACATCTGGGAAGGGGCAGGATCCCGACCCAGACTCTGACTCCAGGGCCCAAGTTCATCCACTCCTGGAGACAGAGCTAGAGGAGAGAGCGTGAGCATTGCCTCTCGCCACCCCCTTTATTCAGCTAGCACACGGGCTGCAAACTCAAACATCCAGGAAGCAGGGAGCTGATGCTGATATGCTATAGTGGCTGGGACAGGGAGCCATGGGAAGTGTGAAAAGTGAAAGTCGCTTAGTCATGTCTGACTCTTTGCAACCCCATGTACTATACAGTCCATGGAACTCTCCAGGCCAGAATACTGGAGTGGGTAGCCTGCTCTACTCTAGGGGAATCTTTCCAACTCAGGGATCAAACCCAGGTCTCCTGCATCACAGACAGATTCTTTACTAGCTGAGCCACCAGGGAAGCCCAAGAGGAGTGTAGTGAAGAGAAAGTGGATGCTCCCCTAAAAGGCCACCACCACCCGGGAGGGTAAAAGACAAGGCCTTCCAGCCAGCTGCAGACAACTGGTGCCAGCTGGGAATGGCACAAGCATTGCCAGATCCAACTTTTCAAAAAAGGCCAGGAACCTGACTTTTTACATTAAATTAGTTGAAAGTGCTAATTAAGTCTCTTCCCAGATGGCTCAGTGGTAAAGAATCTGCTTGCCAATGTAGGAGACACAGGAGATGTGGGTTTGATCCCTGGCTCAGGAAGATGCCCTGGAGAAGGAAATAGCAACCACATTCCAGTATTCTTGCATGGAGAATCACATGGACAGAGGAACTTGGAGGGCTACAGTCCATGAGGTTGCAAAGAGATATGATTGAACACACATACAGGCACACACGCTAAATAAATTGATAATGCTGAATCTCTAGAGGCCAGTTTCAGCACAGGGTCAATGTTTGTGGGCTCTGATTTGCCAGGACTACCCCCAAGGCCCATGATCCTCAGTGGGGAAAAAGGAGCTCTTTTGAGAGGAACAGCCTAACCCAGTGGAACAGTACCCCCTCTACCTGCATTGTGTTCATCCATTGAGAAGGCTTTGTTCTCCATGTAGGTCCGTGGCAGCTGCACGTCCTCCTCAAATGCCGTCTCTCGCATCCTTGGCTGTGATGTGTCAAAGTAGTTGGGCGTGTTTTCCTGCGGGGCTGGCAGAATGGTGCAGTGGATCTCCGGGATGGCATGGAAGATGACAAAGACCCAGCCACTGGCAACCAGCGTGATGGCCAAGGTGGGGTCGCCCCAGGCATCTCCCTGTCGTAGCTCGGCATTGCCGAAGAGGTACATGGTCATCCAAGCCACCCAGATGAGCACGGAGAGGAAGGCCGTGACCAAGATGCAGACTCCGTTTGCTTCCACTTCTTGAACTTTCCACACAGCGAGAAAAAGGCCAGCCCCAGGGTGGCCACGAGCAGTACCATGTCGTAGATGAGGGCCATCGCAAAGTCCATGGGCTCGTAGGCACAGGCCGGCTTGGCGTCTCGAAGCACGGTCAGCACCAGCCACTCGATGGCGATGATGACCTGCACCAGCATCAGGCACAGGGCCATGCCCACCAGCTGCCAGCCCGAGGGGCTCTTGCCATGGCGCACCAGCCTCCTCACTCGCCATGCCTGGCTCAGCAGGCAGGAGAAGCAGAGTGCGAAGAGGACGCCCCAGAGGAACCGGCGGACGGAGCAGATGGTCTCGTCCTCCCGGATGATAAAGGCGAAGGTCAGCCCAAAGAGACCTAGGGTCCCCAGGAGGAAGAGGAAGTGGAGGCCCACAGGGTCCTTCTTCTCCTTGTCCTTGATGAATGGCAGCCGCACCAGCAGGATGAGCATCAGGAGCAGTGTGATCAGGGCGCCCGCCCCGGCCACCGCCTCCACCACGATGCCCCAGATGGTGTCCAGGTCGCACAGGGACACGTACTGAGGGAGAAGGTCCAGCCCGCAGCCCCGGGACGTGCTGGCGTTCTCAGAGGCCCCGGAGGCAATCACGAAGAGCAGGAGGAAGGCAAGTGCCTGGTGGGTTCTCATCTTTCTCTCTGATGCCACCACGAAGGTTCCAGAAAAGTTGGGGGGAGAAAACCAATTCATGGTGAGACTTCCACTCTCCTGACTTCTTTAAGGAGACCCTATGTCCCTTCAAACCCACCACTGGCCCCTTTCTCCAGGCAGCACAGCCTGGCACCATTAGTAGGTGAGGATTTCGGTCCCCACCTGCTCCCTTGGCTGGGCTCAGCGAACAACCGTGAATCGTCAGCACTAGTGGCTGGAGGACAGGGTGGGAGGGAGGGTATTCTCTGAATACCCTGTCATCTTCACTGAATGTGAGGCTGTGTCTGACCTCTTTAAAAAATAAGGGAGTAAAATGAGACTCAAAGAGATGCTATGGGCTGAGCGCTCACTGGGAGGACATGCATTGTGGTTTCGGTCCCTCAGTGCTAACAGCTGGCACTCACCGATGACTCAGCCTCGGCCAGGGACCAGACACAGCCAGTCCTCACACCGGTGACAACAGTCTTGAGGAGGCTGGGACACTTGCCCAAGGTCACACACTCAGCTCCTAGAAGCACCCCCTCTTAGAAGCTTCCCAGCATATCAAACAGTGTCAACTGTCTTCCTGGGTTCCGCCTTTTCCCCCTCTCCTCACAAACCCTACCCTTCCCACAAAGATCTCCTGAGAATCCATCGTCTTGCTCCAGGAGCCCCCGGTCTCCTGGAGATGCCTGCTGGATGGCCCCAAGGACTGTACCCAGCAGCCAGAGACGGGCTTATTAACCTAAGTCTCCTCTTCCCCCACTGCTTCCTCTGCTTAGACCCTTCCCACCCCCGCTTTCACGGAAAACTGCTCCTCCGCACACTGGTCTCAGCTCTCCTGTCATCCACTCAGACCTTGGCCAAAGGTCACACCCCCCCACCCTGCACAGCGCCTCTCGGCTATTTCTTAGGTCTAATCGCATCCGTTATCCTTTCTCCTGTTTACTTTGTTTCTCCGGTCCCTTCCTCCTCTCCTCCCTTCCTGTCGTACTTTACCACCAGCTGCAGGAGGACAGGGACACTGTCTTGTTCATCTGCGCAAACCAGGGTTTCTCAGCTCCGGGATAATGGACACTTTGGGTCTGAGCCTCCCTTGTTTGGGGGTCTGTCCTGAGCATTGCAGGAGGTGGAGCAGCACCCCTGGCCTCCACCAAATAGGTGCCTGAAGCACACCCTCTCCCCTAGCAGTACACCCCTCAAATTCTTAGACACTGCCGACATTCCCTGCGGGGCGGGAAACCACAGAATGAGCACCACTGGTGAAGAATCAGCACCAAGCAGATGCTTCTTAAATACTGTGGGAACGAGACTTCTCAACAGGGCTCTCCTCTACCCACGGCCACCAGGTCCTTGCTTTTGGAGGGAGCCTGGCCTGGGAAAGCCCTGCCTGCCCAGCTCTGCTGTGCTGTTTCTGGGCATCTTAAGCCAGACTTAGCTCCGCCCACAGTGAGGCTGTAACCAGCCACCTCCCAGGCAGTTCAGCACATCCCTGGGGCTTTCTTAAGTAAATGTGGTATCGACCACTTCTCTCTCTCAGCTACTTGATGGGATATAGTGAGCAGCTCTGATCCTGCCTTGGCCGCAAGGCCATCGACTGGGATAAATTATTGATACCACAGAATGAGAAGGAGCCTGGTGCTACAGGGTGATCCTTCCTTTGCCCAGAGATGAGAGAAGGCAGGAACAGAGGGTATCTGACAAGACATGGTCCTGAAACAAGCACTCAGACATTCGTAATCAGGCCCCTGGTCCCATCACCCTCCGTGCCGTGTCAGTCATGAGAGTGCCACCTCAGCTACTTAAGCTTTGTCTACATACCCCTATAAGTTACTTACTTAACTGACTCACCAAGGTCTTAAAATTGACCCTGAAGAAAGCTCAACACATTGGAACACCTGTTGATGGAACTCATGTGGCATCCCCATTGCCATATCCCAATGTACCACCTTTGGGAAAAAATGCTGTCCTAGTCAGAGCTGCTTATCACAAGAGCACACTCGGGATCAAAATTTAAGAAACAACAAGCCCAGAAAAAAAAATTAAGAACTGGATATGCTGGAACAGAATGCCATTGGCCCCTGACATAGTATAGTGGATTTCATCTAGACTTCTCATCAATGGCAAATGTGATTAAGAGACTTCTCAGCAAGTGACAACAGAACACACCCCATGCAGATTTTCTAGTTCACACAGTGGCCAACAGTCCCCAGGAGGGCTGAGAGGAGACAGGGAGGAACGTGCTTCTGGAGTCTTGACCATCAGCCCCCTCTCCAACTCTCCCCACACACCTCCAGGCCAGTGGTTCTCAACCAGGGTGGTTGTGATCCCAGGGAACACTGGGGCATATCTAGGGACAGTTCTGCTTGTCACAACTGGGGAGGGAAGTGCAACTGGCTCTAGCAGGCAGAGTCCAGGGTAGCCGCCAAGCAGCCTGTGCTGGGAAGACTCTTTAGAGTTCTTTGGACTGCAAGAAGATCAAATCAGTCAATTCTAAAGGAAATCAACCCTGAATATTCATTGGAAGGACTGACGCTGAAGATGAAGCTCCAATACTTTGGCTACCTGATGCGAAGAGCTGATAGAAAAGACCCTGATGTTGGGAAAGACTGAAGGCAGGAGGAGAAGGGGATGACAGAGAATGAGATGGTTGGGTAGCATCATCGACTCAATGGACATGAGTTTGAGCAAACCTCCGGGAGATGGTGAGGGGCAGGGAAGCCTGGTGTGCTGCAGTCCATGTGGTCACAAAGAGTTGGACAAGACTGAGTGACTGAACAACATGCCTGAGATGGCCCTCAACACTAAGATCACCAGAGTGATCTGGCTCCACATGTCAGCAGTGCTGAGGATGAGAAAGCCTGGTTTATATGCTTGATAACAGACTTGATGTAGAAAAAGCCAGGAAACCAGCCAGGTCTCTCAACCTCATGCCTGCACCCCAGGCCCTTTCCTTGCAAGAACTAGACTTTCTTCAGCTGCCTCCACTCACTCTCTTGGAGGAATCTCCTCTCTTCAGACCTGCCTACAAGTTGGAACTTGGTTCTGCCAGTTCATCCCTCGGTTCTGCTGGCTCGTCTCTCTTCCTGACCGACCTTCCAACACCAGGAAACCAATGTGAAGAAAATATAAAGATGGCAACCAAGCTTCTGAAATTGTGTGGGTTCATTTGGCTGTGGTCCCCGTCTCTAGCTCCCACTCCTTTCTGACATGGGAAATAGATACACTCTTGCTTTCTGTTTTCATTCCTGAGGGTGGAAACCTCTCCTTCCTCCAGTTCTGAAAAGAGCTCCTAATTTTCCTCTGGGGAGCCCCCTTCAGCTGTGAGCCCCAGACCCAGCCCGGCCAATTGAAGCATTTATCCCACCCTTTGGCCGCACTGACTGGCTCAGGGACAGGCACTTGGCCTCAACCAGACTCAGAATCACTCTTAGGATTTTTGCTAGAATTAACTGGAAAGAGGTTTTCTCCTGTTACTGGGGTTAATAAGCTGAAAGGAAGGCAAAAAGAGAAGCGGGCAGCAGAGGATGAAATGGTTGGATGGCATCACTGACAAAATGGACATGAACTTCGGCAAACTTCAGCAGACAGTGAAGGAGAGAGAGGCCTGGCGTGCTGCAGTCCACGGGGTCACAAAGAGTCGGACACAGCTGAGCAAATGAACAACAAGCTAAAAGGATATAAACCTGGAGCTGGAGAGGGCATATTTACCATCACAGGGAAAGAACCTGCCTGAGAGGAAAGCCAGACCCCAGGAACTTGTCATGTGAAGGACAGGAGTCCCAGTACACTGCAAGGCTGGATTCAGTTATGCCTGAAGCCAGATACCCTGGTCTTTGCACCTCCAGCAGTCAATTAACTTCTCTTTTTTGGACTAAGCCATTTTGAGATGGGCTTATATAACTTGTTAACAAAGACGTTCTATGATGTATCCCTCATGATGTGGTCCTGTTCCTCCAGGAAGTCCTCGCTAATCAACATCTAGGCACCAGGGGCTTTTGGAAGGGTTCAGTTGGCCCAAGTTATCACTGCGAGGGATGCCCATGAGGTGACTGTCACTGTTCTACAGAACTCTGTCTGGGATGATCGGAAGGAGGGCTATATCACCTCACATAATGAAGCAGCGTCCAGCTCATCTAGGCTTTCTGGGGGATTCAGAATTGCCCTGTGGAGTTCTCTATGACTGCCATAGTGAACATAATAATGACTGTTAACTCTCACAGTGCTTACTATGCTCTAGGCCCTCTGCTATGCACTTCACATGTATTAACACCTAATCATCCGGACAATGACACCATGAGGCAAGTGGTATCACTATCTGCATTTTACAGGAAATAAAACAGAGAGGCCAGTTGGCTTGTCCAAGCTAGGACAAGCTATACAGCTAGAAAGTCATGGAATCAGGAGACAAACGTACTATTGTTACTGGGCTCTTCAGACAACCAGGGCTCTGGAAAACTCACCGGCTGAGCCATTTGCTAGCCAGTCTATCTAAATTAGGTTCCTTTTGCCCCTTTTATGCTCTATACCAATATGCCTGATCCTTATCTTTGTAACAGGTACCACGAGTTTCAATTGTTTTATTTTATTATTCTTTTGGTCTGCCCCCACACCCAGGCTCCTGTCTGTTTTGCTCTGCATCGATTCCCCAGCACCTGGCACACTGGCAGTGCTCACGGCCCAGCTGCTGAATGAATGAACTGATTAAATACGGTCTCCAACCCTCATGTCAAGGGCAGGACGATGCTCTCACGGTCATCTTATAGAGGAGGAAACTGAGGCTTACGTCAAAGTTTGATCCTCAGACTAGCAATGGCAGCAGCATTGCCTGGGAGCTTGTAAGAAATGCAGACTCTCCAGAGTGGGCCTGGCCACTTGTGTTTCCACAGCCCTCCGATAAGCTCCAGGTATGCTCAGATGCTGCGTGCACTGAGGTTTGAGAAGCATGAACATATGCAGCTGGGGAGCCGGAACCATGGCCCTGCAACTTCTGCCTTCCTACCGCTGCCCCAGACCCCACTCAGGCTCCACTGCACCCACTGTCAGGTAAGCCCCAGCCCCATCAGCCACCTGAGGCCTCCCCCTGCCAAGTAGGGAGCTCTCCAGGATCCCCAAACTGCACAAAACCTGATTAGAGGTTTGGAGTCAGCCCCAGGGCAAGGCTGACTGGGGCGGGATGAATATATGGCAA
The DNA here is from genome assembly GCA_006408675.1 of Madoqua kirkii. Lineage (NCBI taxonomy): Eukaryota > Metazoa > Chordata > Mammalia > Artiodactyla > Bovidae > Madoqua > Madoqua kirkii. The sequence continues at coordinate 59,786 of SJYC01026105.1, forward strand.
CAACCCCGTGGGATGTAGGCATGCAGCTCCTCAAAAGGAGTAATGAATAAAGTGACGAATGTGCAAGACTCGGCTCACATACTAATTACTTTGCTGCCGGCCAGGCTCCCAGAAATGTGACTCATTCAGATGCTCTTAAATACACCGCATCGCACACGCACGCGCACACGCTCTCTCTCCCCACAGAGGGGCCAGAAGCTGCCGGCAGGTGGTGGAGCAGCACGCTCCGTTTCTCACAAGCTGGGGCCTGCAGAGGCTGGAAAGAATGCAGGCAGATTCCTTGTGTGAGGACAGCGCTGCTGCCTGCCTGCAGGCCACAGGCAGGGCTGGCTGGTTCTCCCAGCCTTGATCCTCACCCAGCAGCATGAACTCTGGGTTTCCGATTCTGCCCCTGGCATTTGCTAGAACCCTGTGACCTGGGGCAGCAGACTTAACCTTACTCGCCTCAGTTTCTTCATCTGCAAAATGGGAGTGATAACACCCGACTTGCGGGGTTCTTGCGAGGATTAAAATAATAAGTAGGGTTTAGGACCGTAGCCTGGTGTGCTGCGGTTCATGGGGTCGCAAAGAGTCGAACACAACTGAGTGACTGAACTGAACTGAACTGAAGCACTTATAAAGGGTCTGTTAAGTAAATAACAGGCTAGCAAATGCCCTGAGGTTATGAACTTTTCTGACTTTCCTTCTCCAGGAGGGGCAGCTGCCGTGGAGATGGGACTGAATAGCCTCACCCAAGTGTTGGTCCACCGCCTCCACCATCACACACTGAGAAAAGAAGTCCCTGAGGGGGTGTGAAGGGGAGAAGCCTTTGGGGTGGTCTACCTTCAGTCAGTTCAGTTCAGTCACTCAGTCGTGTCCGACTCTTTGAGACCCCATGCTGCAGCACACCAGGCTTCCCTGTCCATCACCAAGTCCCGGAGCCCACTCAAACTCATGTGGTCTACCTTGAAAACTCCCAGACTCTCCTGATTCCCCCAGCAGGTGCTCTACATGGTGGCCTGACTGCACAGGTGGTTTTCCAGAGGGCAACCAGGCGCTGGAGGACCGGAGGCCAGTCTGCATGCCCTAAAACCAGGTGCCCCTGCTATGGAGTCAGAAACCAGACACCAGCCATTCTCCTGGGAACCAGCGTCCTCCCCTTCCCACCTACCCAGATGACAGGAGATACAAGACGTACAAAAGTGCTCTGGAACATGCCATTCTGACCTGCTTCCCCTTGGCTACTGCCAGCAGAGGCACCTTTAACCCACCTTCTCTAAAGAGGTAGGGAGGAGGCGCTGGAGCATGGATGGGAAAGAAAAACTAAGCAGGTCTGGAGGGCCTTTCCTAGCCCTGGGCATGTCTAAAGTACCAAAGAATACCTGGCACAGAATTTACACTCCTATCCGCGTCCTCAAGAGTGGAAGACCTCAGCTGGAGGAAGTCAGACAGAACTGAGTGACACAGGGCATTACTTAACCTCTCTGACCTTCAGTCTCTTTGTAAAACAATGATAGTATTAGTGCCGCTTTCTCAAAGCCGAGTGAAAGTACTCAGCCTGGTGCCTGGCAGACAGGGAGCTCTGGGTCCTGACTTGTTACAAAAACAATGACGATTCTCAGTGTCCTGCTGGGAACCGGAAGTGGTAATGCGACTTGGCCAGAGGCTTCCTGGAAGTGACGGTTCAGCTCAGACTAGAACCCACTGCTCCAGACTCCTGACCTCAAGGCCGCTGCACCCCAGTTGGACTGCCCCATGTTCAGCAGACGGCAAGGATGAGGCTGTGGAAGCCTGTCTCCCCACGCACCCCAACACCACACTCTGTCCTCGCCCACTGCCTTTAGAGCCGCTGGTGCACTTTCTGCTCCTGAAGGATTAAACTGTTACAAGATTTCCTGACGTTAATTAAAACTCTCTCCCAGACCTGCAATCTTACCCTTTGATCTCTTTTCCAAGTTATACCATCTCATAATCTTTAGTTCCCAGCACCATCCAGACCACCAGACTATCTGGGGGCCCTTGAATTTAATAACCCTCACACGTTGGTAAACAGGCTCCGTGATCCATGAATATGCAAAGCAGCTCCAATCCTGTAAATAAAAGCAATCATTTAAATGCAAATTGCATCCTTGGCTGCCCATTCCAGGGTGGAAGGTTCCTCTCAGGCTGTAATTCCGAGAAGAAAATGTGACTAACTCAGAACCCCCCAGGAAGCTCTTGCGTGGAAGTGCATATGGAGCCGTGGGCTCTGGGTGGGGGCTGCTTAGGGTGGACAGAAACTGCCTAAAAGTGAGAAGTGGGTTTTAAAACCTGACCCATCCCTGGCGTAGGCTCATTCAAAGCAGTCCCCACAGGTCCGCTTCGGAGGCTCCCGGCGCCTCGCCATCCCCAGGGGCAGAATGAAAGGGGAGCTGCTTTTCCTCTCCTTGTTGAGGTCAGGGGAGCTTTTAAAATCAGATCTCGTGGCTTTCTACTCCAAACCCTCCCTCCAAGGATTCATTTAGGAAAATAAAACCTAAGCTCCTTTCCATGGCCCCCCAAATCGCGGTTTGGCCGGTCCTGCCACCCCTTTCAGACACCCACTCTCAACATCTGCCTACGAGCTCCAGCCACACTGGCCTTTGTTCAGTTTCTCTAAGCTCATTCCCACCTCCCAGCCTTTGCACTTGCAGTGGCCTCTGCCTGGTTCAGTCTTCCCCCCAACATCTGCCATTGGCGGGGGTGAGGGGGTGGCCCTATCTTGCAAAGCTCCACTAAAATGTCACTGCGCAGAACTCTCGTCACTTTATTTTACATCACCCTGCTTTATTTTCCTGGCAGCACTTATCCCAATTGGAAGTTCTATCCACTTACTATTTATTTACTTATTTAGTGTTCGCCCAGCTCCCCAGTGCTCTGAGATCAGGGGCTCATCTGCCAGTTGTGTAGCTGGCACATTTACTGAAATAATACATTAACCGATCCAGATTTTAAGCTTCTCTCTCTAACAAGACTGCTTATCTCACTGTCTGTGCCCTAAATGGCGACTCCTTCCCACTTCCATTTTTCCCTTCCCAACTCAGTTGACCCCTTTTCAGACAGAGCAGGAACAGATAGGCAACAGTTCACTCCACAGTCCAGATACAAAACAGGCCGGGTGGAGAGATCCCAACCCACAGATACAGATTTGCATTCTATTTACATCCTATTTGCATGCAGCTTAACTCAGCGTCTAGAGTCCTCCAAAAAGCCTCTATCCCTGGGGAAACTTATGAATCAAGGTTCCTCGGCAGAAGTTCCAAAGCTTTTGTGCCAAGCCCCTCCCCTACTTCTCGCCTCTTTGCGAGGACCCCCAGTTCCTCCTGGGCTCAGTTCAGATTCCTCCCACCCCCCATACTGGCGCAGTTGGGCCTCCAATGTGGTGCGTGGCCCGGGGCCCCAGGCAGGGACGCCGCTGCCCGCCACACTCCAGGGGCCTTTGTCCGCGCTCCAAGGAGCCGCCCCCTTAGCGAAGTGGGGACAAGTTGCGTTGAGGGGTGGGAGGGCGATTGGCTAGGCCTGGGAGTGACATAGCCGGGGAATGAACCCACGGGCTGCGCTGGACCCGTCCTCGGTGGCAACGGTACCCACTCCCTGACTAGTTAACCAGCCCTCGGGCGAGGCGGGTGCGGGCGGTAGGGGTCCCGGGATGCTTGGGGACTGGAAGCCTGTGTCCCCCAAACGGTGGGGATGCAGTACAGGGCTGATCATCGCCTCTAGCCAGGCTGGAACAGAAACGCTAACCACCCCCCCTCCCCCGCCATTGTATGCAGCCGCCCCTCACTTGTACCCCAGCTCCAGGTCCCAGCTCTGCCTCTTTTCGCCCGCAGTGTCCCCTCCTTGTCCGGTAGTGCGTAGCCGCGACCCCCAGTCCCTACGGCAGGTGCCGCAGCTCACCTCCAAAGCTCTCCCCTTGTGACCCCCGGCTCCGCCTGCCCTCTCTGTGGTCAGGCCCCGCGCCTGCCACGCAGCCCCCAGACCTGCCCGCGGCTGCCCTCACACGAGTCACTCGGCACGCCTGAAGTCTCTTACAGTTCCAGCGGCCCTTTGCCTAACCTGCGATCGCCTCCAGACCCTCCTCTGAGACTTTGATCTCCGCCTGGTCCGGGAACACCGCCCCCGCCCCATTAAGGTCCCAACCTTCTCCTCCGCCCCCTGCCCCGCGGTCTGCGGGCTCCTCTCTCCCGCCAAACTGTGGTCCTCCAGCCCGGAAACCCCAACTCCCACAGCAGACTAACCCCTTGGGGAAGAGGGGAACTCAGAAAAGCCCAAGAAGCAGACCCCATCCCAACGCTCCCAAGTCCACCGGGGAAAAGTTTCTGGGGTCGCCGCAGCGCCCTCCACCATGCCGGCGCGGCTGGCACTCACCGACCCCCGCGGCCCCGCAGCGCCGACGCTCCCGCTGGCCCTCAGCCCGAGTCACATCTCTGCAGCGCCGCCGTGGCCCCAGCCCAGCAATCCCGCCCGCCCGCCTGTCCGGCCTCACTGCATCGTTCTCGCTAGCCGCAGCCGCGCGAGGCGCCCCCTGGCCCGGCCCGCGCTGCTGCAGCCGCCGCGGCCCCGCCCCCTGAGGCCCCGCCCCCAGAGCCTCCGAACCCATGAACTGTAGCCCCTGTCTCTTATACACATCTGAGCCTCCGAACCCCGCCCCCGTCCCGGCAAGGGCTGATTGTTCCAAGTGGGAACCCCGCGCACGCTCCCTGCTCCCTCCAGTGTCTGCATTTAGGGACCACCATCCTCACATCCACTGTGCGTCCAAAAGCACTCTGGACGCGCTGGACGCTTTCCTCCGTTGATCCACTTGCAGAAACACACACACAGAGGGGTTTTCTAAACTGTGGGTTCCTAAACAGCTGTTGTTCTGTCGCCCGGTCGTGTCCGACTCTTTGCAACCCCCTGGACTGCAGCACGCCAGGCCTCCCTCCTCCCTGCCCCTCACCATCTCCTTGAGTTTGCCCAAATTCATGTTCATTGTATCGGTGTTGCCATACAGCCATCTCATCCTCTGACGCCCTCTTCTCCTTCTGCCTTCAATCTTCTCCAGCATCAGGGACTTCTCCAATGAATGAGTTGTTCACATCAGGTGACCAAACTACTGGAGCTTCAGCTTCACCATCAGTCTTTCCAACGAGTATTCAGGGTTGATTTCCCTTAAGATTAACTGGTTTGATCTCCTTGCTGTCCAAGGAACTTTCAGAAGTCTTCTCCAGCACCCCATTTCGAAGGCATCAGTTCTTTGGCGTTCTGCTTTCTTTCTGGTCCAGCTCTCACAAGAGTACCCGGCCATTAAGAAGACCATAGCCTTGACTATACAACCTTTGTCGGCAGAGTAAAGTGTTTTTACTTTTCAACATACTGTCTGAGTTTGTCACAGCTTTCCTGCCAAGAAGTAATCATCTTCTGATTTCATGGCTGCAGTCACCATCCACAGTGATTTTGGAGCCCAAGAAGAAGAAATCTCTCACTACTTCCACTTTTCCCCCTTCTATTTGCCATGAAGTAATGGGGCCTGATGCCCTGATCTTAGTTTTTTGTAATATTTAGTGTTAAATTGGCTCTTTCACTCTCCCCCTTCACCCTCATCAAGAGACTCTTTAGTTCCTCTTCACTTTCTGCCATTAGAGTGGTATCAACCACATACCTAAAGTTGTTGATGTTTCTCCCACCTATCTTGATTCCAGCTTGTACCTTATCCAGTCCAGCATTTCTCATGATGGGCTCAGCGGATAGGTTAAAACAAACAGGGTGCCAGCAGACAGCCCTGTTGGACTCCTTTCTCAATCTTGAATTCTAAACAGTTACTTCCCCACAATATACCAGTGCCAGATCCAGGGTGCAGAGAGGATTCTGCTGAGACTGTTCCAGAATCACTAACACCCCAACTTCAGCCAGGCAGCCCCTCCCGCCTGGGCACACTCCAATCCTGCCACCTCCTGCCACGTGTCTTTGTCTGTTTATGCACCATGAGCCCCACATCCGTGTTCTCGGCCACCCCAAACATACTCATATATCTATCACGAGCATATTCGCAAGTCCACTCACCCCTCACATGGATCCACATGCAGGATCCCACCACTGCTACCGCCCTCATCACCCACATATGTAGGCACCTTTCCACGATTGCCTCGGGCACACACTTGGGGGCCTGGGGCCACTAGTCTGGTGCTCAGCCGACTCCAGAGCTCAGGCTGCTCACCCGCCCACAGCGCAACTGTGATACGCTCCTTACGGAAGGGGTCTGGGCCACCTCGGACCTCAACACAGCGTGGCTCCTAGACCACCTGGGCTATCTGAGGTCGGCACTGCCTCGACCCTGCCTAGGGGCTGCACTCCAGCTTCAGGCCGGATTTTCCCAGTCGTCTCTCCGCAATTCCCCCCTCCCCAGAACTTTGAGGACCCCTCTGTGGTATGGATAAGACCCCTCACCCCATCCCAGCCCTACATGACAGAGAGATGACTCCAGTTCCCCCACTTCTCTGTGTGGGGAAAGGGGGTTGTGGAGAGGCAAGCAACATGGGTTGTGGAATAGCACTTCCTTCTGGGCCAACCTGCAGGCCCTGATCTTTGGGGATCGCGGAACTTTCGGATATTCTCAACCTTCCTGTGAGTCTCTTGCCTGGCCAAAACTTATTTTCTCCCAGGCAGGCCACATATCTTTGGGTAGGCCTCTCTCCAAATACCTTATATTAATTTTAAGAAAAAATGGAGGAGAGGAAGCACAAAAACTGAAAACGTTCCCAGTTTCATTGGCAGACGTATTCTCAGATCCTAGATCAGCGCCTGGCACTCTGTAGGCCATCTTTAAATGTTTGTGAGACAGACCCCTCCTTAGTGCTCTCCCAAACTGTGGAACTGAAAATGGGTGGGCACTGCCACCTGGTGGTCTGTAGTGGAACTGGCACCAAGATGCTTTTCTTTCCCTCTGCGTGCATATAAATCCCTTCAGTCCTGTCTCTTTCCCACCCCATGAACTGTAGCCCACCAGGCTTCTCTGTCCATGGGATTCTCCAGGCGAGAACACTGGAGTGGGTTGCCATGCCCTCCTCCAGGGAATCTTCCCAACCTAGCGATCGAACCTGCATCTCTGACGTCTCCTGCATTGGCAGGCGGATTCTTTACCACTAGCACCACCTGGACGGAGAAGGCAACGGCACCCTACTCCAGTACTCTTGCCTGAAAAATCTCATGGACGGAGGAGCCTGGAAGGCTGCAGTCCATGGGGTCGCTGAGGGTTGGACACAACTGAGTGACTTCACTTTGACTTTTCACTTTCATGCATTGGAGAAGGAAATGGCAACCCACTCCAGCGTTCTTGCCTGGAGGATCCCAGGGATGGGGGAGCCTGGTGGGCTGCCATCTATGGGGTCGCACAGAGTCGGACACAACTGAAGTGACTTAGCAGCAGCACCACCACCTGGAAAGCCCCTCTTTCCCTCTGTAAAGATGGGGAAATTCACTTTGTAAGTTTCAATTTCCTCATATGCAAAATGGAGGATAATTTTAGCAATGCATGCCTATTGGTGGTGTTGTGAAGATTAAACATATATTATAGGGAATTCCTTGGTGGCCCAGTGTTTAGGACTTGGCATGACCACTGTCAAAAGCCCAGGTTCCATCACTGGCCAGGGAACTAAAATCCCACAAGACTTGCCCAGTGGCCAAGAAAAAAACAACACCACGCGTAAGAAAAAAGGGCTCCACACTGAGCCCGGCCTGGAAAACTGTTAGTGTGAGTTGGTTAATATTACAATTACAGGTATATTCCCCTTCCTGGCTCATTTTACAGAGGGATCTGACCGTGGTGATCAATTTAGCTTTGAGTGATGATACTTTGAGATGTAAAGGGTGAAAATGAAGGCGGTTGTTGAGAGGCTGGTGCATCCCCTCAAAAAGGTTCAAAGGTCCCAATGACCCATCATCACTGTGAGCCAGGGACTCTTCTAAGTGCTTTATATTCTTTAGAGTACTCAATCCTCCCAGCAACTCTCTATGCCAGATACTGTTATTTACCCATTTTATAAATGGAGGCACTGAGGGCCAAGGTGTTAATTACCTCCTATAGTTATATAGTTGACAGAGCTGACACCCTTCCTTTCAACAAGTGGCTAAACTTGTGTCATTTGCTGCAAAGTCAGATATCATTCTGGACAAGCCTCGTGTCCCTGGAGGGCTTCCCTGGGCTCCAGCCCCAGACAGAACAGCTCTAGGAGGCACTGAGAGCTACATCAGCCTCTCAGATGCTCAGTCCACTTTGAGCTAATTGCTTGCCAGGCTCTATTTCTCAACTGAAAAATGGCAAGAGCACTGCCTGTGACTTTTCTACTAACAAATGTCCTGATGTGTGATTAGGTGTTTGTGTGGCTCTATTTTTAGTGTCTGTCTGTCTACTAGGCTATATCTCAGCGCTTTCCAAGAAGAACTTTCTACAATATAGAGTGTTCTCCACCTGTGCTGTCTGGTATGGAAGCCACTGGCCACATGTGGCCATTGAGCACTTTATATGTGACTGGTATGACTGTAAAACTCAACTTTCAGTTTTACATATTTCTAGTTAATTTAAATTTCAATAACCTCATGTGACCAGAGGCGGCTCTAAGCGCAAAGAAAACAGGAACGATGTCCATTGTTCATCCCTGTATCCCATGCCCAGTACAGGGCATTGTTCACTAGATATTTGTTGGCTAAAGAATAAATTCCAGCCTTGCCTTCCCCTTGGAGGTATGTCTATTCTGCATCCAAACCCATAAATAACCTCTTTTCTCTGCTAAATAGATCATTTTCCAAAAGGTGCTGCTCAGGGTTCTGGAGTCACTGCGTCCACTTCTGTGGATCAACTAGCTCTAATGAAGGAACTTTCTGAGCTAGATACTGGTGTCTTGCTGTGATAGCACTGAGTCTTGGAAAGGCTGAATGATTTCTCCAAGGTGTTATGGCTGGTACGTGAGCAGAGGCAGGCTGTGAACTTAGGTTCACGTGCTCTTCCCATCCACTGCACTGCCTCACGGGTGAGAATTCTGGAAAGATTAGTAAACTCCATGGAGAAGTGAATTTGAATGTGTGGATGCAGATACGTCACAGGTCATCAGGTGACACCTGAATACCAGACCTTGATGGGTCCCTAACACTTTCCTTGGGTGTCTGTTAAGTGCCAGGCTTTGTACCTGATCCTATTGTGATTCACAGATGGACACCAGGTGGATCCTACCTCAGGGAGCTCCAGTGAGCAGAGGAGGCAGGCTGTCTCACTAGAGTGTGAGAGAGAGGTGGTTAGTCCGAAGCATGTGGGAGTACCTCAAATTAATGGAGTCCTGGGAGCCCTTGCTTGGGGGCTCAGCTTCCCCAGAGACTTCAGAACTTGACTTTCCCTCCAAAGTGGGAATGGGACTTTGGGGCCATTATCACGTCTGGCTGCATTTTTTGGAGTGAGCATTCAGGAGTAAGTCAGTGTGGGAGCATCATTCTGTGGGTTTGTGCCTGTGACAGACATCACTAATCGATCATCATACTCTTTCTTATCTCAGTGTAGCTTACACCGCTCATTATGTGTTAGAAGATTCGGTCACTCTTGCAAAGTGCTTCTCAGTTATTTCTGGAGTCCCTATCAGGGTGCCTCACAGGTGTCCACAAACCAGGGTATCCGCTGCCATCACCATATGGCAGCCGCCTGCTCTTTCTTTCCTGCACTGGCTCCCACAGGTCCTTGTCTGTGGTCCACAGATTACTTGGAATAGTCATCATATGAGGTCAACATGGGGACATTCTCCAAATGCGCCTAAGGCTGTCAGTTAGGCAGTATTCAAGTATTAATACAGAATAAAAAATGGCCTCAACAATAGAGATTCTTGTTATCACACAACACTAAATCAGGATGAGTGATCTATCAGTTGGCAGAGGTCATTCGGGACTGGTTATGACCTCTTTCCCAGCTCAACGTCAACAATGGCCCAGACTCTTCTCAGCCTTCTGCTCTGCCATACTCAGGTTGGCACCTCATGGTCACAAGATGGTTGCCAAAGCCCCTTGAAGTCTTCACTTGATAGTCTCCAAATGTAGGAAAGAAGTAGTCAAGAGAGAGCTCTCCTTATGAGCCTCATGTTAACCAGGAAAGGAATCATTCCTAGAACTGCCCCCCTCCCCTTCTCCTTTCAACTATAGACTTGCCCTTACATTTCATTGGCCAGAAATGGCCTAAGCTAGGTAGGAGGAGACATTAGAACTCTGAGTTTCAGAGCAGGAGCTCCTGGATCAGAAACACTGGGCACTGAATATCCAGATCACTGTGCAACCTCGGAAAAGTCACTTCGTGTCTCTGTGTCTAGGTTGGTTTCTGATCTTAACAGATCCCACTGACTGAAGCTGAATCAGCAGTGACTGAGCTGATGCCAGTCAAGGGCTTTGCATCATTGCCTTGTCAGAACTGGTGCCCAGTGAGCCTTCACAGATTGGGAGAAGATATGAAAATATGCCTGTTTTCCTGCTTTTTTCCTCTCCTCAATATACCAGGTGGTTCCCAAAATGAATTCCAGGGAACCTTTCAGGGGGTCTGCCAGATCAAAACTGTGTTCATAATAGTTCAGTTGCTCGGTCATGTCCGACTCTTTGTGACCCCATGGACTGCAGCACGCCAGGCTTCCCTGTCCATCACCAACTCCCAGAGCTTCATAATAATGCTAAGATCTCATTTGTCCTTTTCATTGTCACTCTCTCACAGATATATAGAGGAATTTTCTAGCATCTTCAAGACATGTGATATTGCAATAGGCTGAATGCTGTGGCAGATGTGGCATTCAGCTGCCTTCTATTAAGCCAGATCTAACAGATTTTCAAAAACATAATATCACTATGCTTTTTATTAGTGCTTTTTGTTTTGGGAAATATAGGAGTTTTTTTGTGTAAGATTTTGTGTTAACACATAATGAATTTATTATTGTTATTTTTAGATGAATGAATAAATATTTTAAAAACTTTGGCTTTAATTTAAAAATATGATAAATACTGATAGGTAAAACTCACCTAGACAAAAACTCTTTGAAGTCTTCTATCAACTTTAAGAGTGTAAAAGTGTTCTGAGAAATAAAGTATGAGAACCACTGATCAAGATACAATTATTTAGAATCCATTTCTCCCCTCTTCCCCAAAACAAATACTTCTTCAGTATTTTACTGAGTGTCAGGCAATGTTCTAAATTAATTATATGTATCAGTTTAGTTCAGTTCAGTCATTCAGTCATGTCCAACTCTTTGTGACCCCATGGACTGCAGCACACCAGGCTTTCCTGT
>SJYC01026106.1:0-29757 GCA_006408675.1 Madoqua kirkii
GCTTGAAGTAAAGACTGAGTCACCGCACGCTACGCAGCGCCGCACAGTGGAGCGCACAGAAGGCCCGCCACGTGGCGAGGGTGCCTGCACGCGGCAGTGTGTGCCAGGCGTGCGCCCTAACTCACGTGATTCGACGTGGGAACGCACGTTTGCATCTTTGAAAGTCAGCAACTTGTAGGTTTGAATGTAGGGAATTTACTGTAATGGTCCCATTATTGGAACCACTATTAGTTAGACATTCCGTTACTGATAGATCTATCACTGTAAAAATTTTTTAAAAAGTAAATTACTATGCTGTTCACCACGACTCCATGTAATGGGCAATATGTGTTTCAAAAAATAGAATGCTCTTTCTTCTGACCTGTCATTTTACCATGAGCCTGTCTAGGAAGTGATTCGCAGGTACTTCTTACCTGCAGTTATAGCCACAAGGCTTAGAAGCGTAAGCTACACCATAAATCTGTAACTCTGACCGAGTTATCTCTCTAAGAAATCCTCAGGAAGCTAAGGTCAAGGGAAAGAGGGGATGCAGTTGCACTTTCTGCTCACTCTGCATTCAGCTTTGTCATAAGAGGAAGCCGAGGGTCCTGTGAGATATCGAGCAGTCCTCTAGGATATCATCTCCTCTAGGTCTGGACAAACAGCCTTTTCACCCCCACCCACCAGCAAGCCTCCCAGTCGTCATGACAATGCCAAGCACCCCATGCACGTTAGAATGACATTTTTCTCAGTGTTATATTTTTAAGGTTATGCTCTGTGTTGATTTAGGTGCCTCTAGTTCATTGGTTCTCAGAGGGGACAGTATCATACATAGATACTATTTCAGAAATATACGGGTTTGACTTTAATACATTAGTCATTAATACCATCATTTGGTATCTGTTTGGTGCTTTTAGATCACAGTTTACATATCTTCAAATGAGTTTATCCTGTACGACAACCAAAAGAACAGATTCCTGTGAATGCAGTGTTTCCTAAGAGTGTACACTGTATTTTCACAATTTCTGATTATTTCACTTCTTTCTCCTTTCATCTGCAGTACTTGGCAGCCACAAGTTCTGTAGACCGACATCAAATTTTGCTGTCTCATATCATTTAATTTTAATTATTACCTTGTGACGTAATTTATGCAGGACTGCTTATATATAAGAAGGAAAGGGGAGGAAGAGTAAGCAAATTTTCCAAGATCTAGCTAATTCCTGACCAAGCCAGGACTGAAACTCACTGGTAAGTTGGAAAAAGCAGTAACATTGCTATGAGGGCTGAGTTAATTATATCAGGAAACAAGATCACTCACACTGTGTCAGTAGTGATGAGCACTACCTTGGTTTATTTCACTATCCATTGTTTTCAGAAAATCAGCACTCTTTAAGACATACTGACAATCCACTTGATCATAAGAATAAAATAGACCGGAATGTCCCACATCCTTAGCTTTCAGGAACACAGGTGCCTGGGGAATCATTCACCACTGAAGGGTGTCAGCTCCTCCCAGAGACTTGGCTCAGCACCCGTTAGAAGAGCTAGGAGCAGATCCTAAATATTGTCACCCTGCTGCTGCTGCTGCCACCAAGCCACCTCAGTCGTGTCCCCACAGACGGCAGCCCACCAGGCTCCCCCATCCCTGGGATTCTCCAGGCAAGAACACTGGAGTGGGGTGCCATTTCCTTCCCCAGTGCATGAAAGTGAAAAGTGAAAGTGAAGTCGCTCAGTCGTGTCTGACTCTGTGCAACCCCATAGATTGCAGCCCACCAGGCTCCCCCGTCCCTGGGATTCTCCAGGCAAGAACACTGGAGGGGGTTGCCATTTCCTTCCCCAGTGCATGAAAGTGAAAAGTGAAAGTGAAGTCGCTCAGTTGTGTCCAACTCTTCATGACCCTGTGGACTGCAGCCCACCAGGCTCCCCCATCCATGGGATTTTCCAGGCAAGAGTACTGGAGTGCGGTGCCATTGCCTTCACCCTACATCTACCTAAATCAAGCATCTTTAATCTGCAGTGTTGTGGCCTGGCATGAATTGAACGATTCCCCAACAACATTAGAGGTGATGACTTCCCTGTTTTTTCCCAATCTTTCATCAGCCCTTCTGGGAACAAGGAGTTGAGATGATCTGCATTTCAGCTCCTCTTCCTTTCTTTTGCCCAGGTCTTATGAGACTTGAGAACGGAAGGTGGGCCTCCAGTACTACAGTCAGGAAGGAAGACCTTAGCTAAAGCCTTAATCACCAGCTTTAGAGGAACAGACTTGTCTATTCAACAACTTAAGGATTTTATTGGATCTGTGTTCAACTTCTGATAGTCTTTCTAAATACACGTTTGCTTTGTGAAACTTCTCCCCAGTTGCCTCTTCATGTGCACAATCTGTATAAATATGCCTTTTTCCATTTAATGTGGAACCAAGGAATAACGTTCTTATCCCATTCAACTCCAGTTCGCTCCTCTCCAGTAGAAACTCAAGCTTCAACAGATTTAATTGTTTCAGGATTCTTAAGTGCCTTTTTCTGTTCAGTTCAGTTCAGTTGTTCAGTTGTGTCCTACTCTTTGTGACCCCATGAACCGCAGCACGCCAGGCCTCCCTGTCCATCACCAAGTCCCAGAGCTTGCTCAGACACGTGTCCTTCAAGTCAGTAATGCCATCCAACCATCTCATCCTCTGTCATCTCTTTCTCCTCCCGCCTTCAATCTTTCCCAGCATCAGGGTCTTTTCCAATGCCTCAGTTCTTTGCCTCAGGTGACCAAAGAATTGGAGTCTTCTCTGTTAAGGCAAAATAAATAAATCTCAGTGGAGTTTGAAAGTATATAGACATTTTATTGCCATTTCATTGTACAACTAACCCCAACTTATATTAGTTTTCCTGAAAAGTGCAAAGATGTTATTTCCTCCCTTAGTTAAATGACTTAAAATTGAAGATACAGACTTCGATAGTGGAGGGAAAGACTTTGAAGAGTAAATAAAGTTGAAATTTCATGGTGATGATGGAATTGCAGTAAATTCTGCCACTGAATGATTTGGGCATCCTGGTATTCCCAGACTGCACGTTTAGAAGTGTTGGTTAGTTAGCATCTTTCTCTCCGTTAGTGTCTGAGCCCTTCCCTCCTATCCTCTCTCCCTCTGTTGGACCCATTCTTCCTGTTAATTTCTTTCTGCCTTTTAGATACAGGGTGGCCATGGAAGTCCACATGGCTCTACATCCCCACGTCTGCACAGCTACAGCCCCACAGCCCAAGGCCACAAGTAAGCTGAATGACTCCACTTGGCCATTCACACTGAACTTGAATGGAGGCACAGGGTCTCTTACTAAGAGCGACTCAAGATGACATTCATAGCAGGGCTCAGATTTCACCCTGTCTCATGAAGACATTTCAGCCCAATACCAGAGCATTCCCAGTGCCTACATTCACGGGTGACATACTCGGAATATTAGATAAATGAAGTGTATTGTGCTGAAAATTAACCATTGGCTGGAGATGAACCGGTGCCCATTTGGCTACTTACCAGCCATTCTCATTTCCTGCTGAATAAGGCTAAGCCTGAGAGCATGGCAATAAATAAACCAAAAAAGGAAAATCACCCTACCCCTTCCTATTCCCAGAGAAATGCACCACATCCTGTGTCTTATCTTAAAGATGGAGAGATTTTATATGTCAGAATGCCTTGAGAGGAAGGGGAAGACGTGTCCTGAAAAGTAAGGGACTATTGTTTCAATTTCATCATTGTTATTGAGTGAGTGAGTGAAGTCGCTCAGTCTCGACCCCATGGACTACCAGGCTCCTCCATGCATGGGATTCTCCAGGCAAGAATACTGGAGTGGGTTACCATTTCCTTCTCCAGGGGATCTTCCTGACCCAGGGATCAAACCCAGGTCTCCCGAATTGGAAGCAGACGCTTTAACCTCTGAGCCACCAGGGAAGCCCATCATTGTTATTAGGAATTCCAAAATAAGTTGGCTTAAAGGAACGTAATTAAGCACTGAAAAACTAACCTTGCATGTGTTTTGCAAATAGACTATATTTTCATTATCGCTCCTTTAGATGTTGATGTCCCATGGGAAGATGAAGTGCTGAGATAAATCAGCTATGATAGATGCCCACTGTGTTTTTCTTAATCATGTGAAACTACAAGGCAAAATGTTTCCTCATTTGATTCATTCAAAAGTAGCAATTCTTATTTTCCTTAGGCTAGAATAATAGGCTTATGTTTGATCATTAAAAGTACTTTATTCACCATCATTTCCTATTAGCTAGGTTTTGGGGGAAATATTTTCACCGTTCTTTGCTATGAACAAAATCACCCTCAATGACAGTGTTCTAATAAACCAAAGCGCTGCGCTTTCAAGACCTTTCCTTTGATTAGTTTACTTTCTCCTCTTCAGAGATATTGTGCTAATTATATTAGCTTTAAAGTAGGAATAGTGGAGAAAAGACAAGCGGCCTTCAGACACACCCGTTCCAATACAGCCATTCCCACATTAAATATTTCTGGTTGCTTCTTTCTCTCCTTTTCACGTGGTTATAATCAGAATCTACACAAATTTTGGTGACTCCTTTTTAAGTCACATTTTAATATACATGTTTCTCTGTGTTTTTATGAGTATTTATAAATACTGAATAGTTGCATGATATTCCATCATGTAAACGAGCTAGTCTGTATTCATAATCATGTCTTATTTGTTACACATTTAGGAAAATTTTTATTTTCTTGCCCCTCAAATAAAAACTGCATTGAACCTCTCTGAAAAATATGCTTAGTCACTAGCTACATAAATCTATATTGAATGCTTATCGTTTGCCATGTACTGTTTTAGAAGTTGATAGAGCAGCAAAGCAAATGGAGATCCGTATATTCTAATAGGAGACCAGAGAGAAAACACGTGCAATATTAGCATGTCAGAAGTGGCGAGTTGATGAAGAAAGAGATCACAGAGTGGGGCAGGGACAGGTGGTCAGGAAAAGTGACCTGAGAAATGACACTCAGGGAAAGACAGAAGAAAACCGAGGAACAAATGTATGTGTTGGTGAACCTTCCAGGCAAAAGAGCGTCTCACACAGGACCCTGCTCCTGTGGTCGGAAGCATTTTGAGGAATAGAATTGTTGGGCCAAAAAGTATTAATATAGTAACATTAATTTAACATTTTTAAAGTTTCATTTTTAAATTACATTATCCTTATAGCAAATATTGGTAGTAAAACTCCACTTGCAATGTGATTTTTCATGCTCACAGTTTTTCGAATAATAGCCAGTGTGAGAAGGCTCTAAGTGCATGTGGCTTTCAGAACTTTTTAAATACTATACAGTCATTTAATAGAATAATTCAGACATAATAATGTTATGAATATTGTACTATTGTTCCTTATTCCTTTCTTTAAAGACATTAGATATATAGGAAAAATAGAGTTGTATTTGCCAGACACACACAAAACTTATTTTACAATGTACCTGAATTATTTTAAAATCTGAAACATTTGTGAGATGGCACATTTTTATCTTGGCACACATCCGAGAAGGATGCTGCCTGAGCCTCCCAGATTACTGTAAATAGACATGAGAAGGAACACACACTCATGAAATATGAAACAACAGTGCTTGTTTTGAGCGAGGCAGGAAAATCAAGAATGGAACATTACTAAAGTTAGAAACCCAGAAGAAAATGGTACTTTCTTGATTTAGAAACTTATTGCAAAATAATGAGGTTTCTTTCCATTTGTCTCTTACCCAAATGAGAACTCTACTGTGTCATTCTCAGCCCACTTTTCAAGTATATTTTCTTGCAGTATAAAAAAAATTATGTTCTCTAAGTAAAAATGGCATTATTTGTGTGGCTTATAGTTTGCATTTCAATTCAAGCATTTAGCATATGCCGTTGGCATGATCTTCACTCCCATTACCCCCATTGGTTTTTTTTTTAAACTTATTTCTAATTGGAGGATAATTGCTTTACAATGTTGAGTTGGTTTCTGCCATACGACAGCATGAATCATCCACAAATATGCATACATCCCCTCTCTTGAACCTGCTCCCACGCCCCACACCCCATCCCTCTGTCGTCAGACAGCTCCCTGGGCTATGCAGCAGCTTCCCAGTAGCAATTTATCTCACATATGGTGATGGACATGCTTTGACGCTACTGTCTCAATGCACCCTGTCCTCTCCCTCCCCAGCTGTGTCCACAGTCTGTTTTCTATAACTGCATCTCTATCCCTGCCTTGTGAATAGGTTCATCAGCACCATTTTTCTAGATTCCACATGTGTTAATATATGATATTTGTTTTTCTCTTTATGACTTAGTTTACTCTGTATGACAGGCTCTAGGATCGTCCATCTCCGTTCAGCTGACTCAGACCTGTTCCTTTTACGGCTGCATAATATTCCATTGTGTCTATGCACCGCAGCCTCTTTATCTATTCATCTGTTGATGGACGTTTATGTTGCTTCCATGTCTTGGCTATTGTAAGTAGTACTGCAGTGAAATTGGGGTATGTGCGTCTTTTTGAATTGTGGTTTTCTCAAGGTATATGCCCAGAAATGAGATTGCTGGGTCAGATAGTACTTTTATTTCTCTTTTGTTAATGAGTCTCCATATTGTTCTCCATAATGGCTGCATCAGTTTACAGTTGCACCAACAGTAGAGGGAGGTTCTGTTTTTCTCAGTATCCTTTCCAGCACGTATTGCTTGTAGACTTTTTGATGATGGCCACTCTGACTGGTGTGAGGCGGTACCTCATTGTAGCTTGGATCTGCATTTGTCAGGTAATAAGCGTGTTAAGCATCTTTTCACTGGCCTTCCGCATGTCTTCTTTGGAGAATGTCTGCTGAGGCCCGAGGCCTGTCTTTCGACTGAGCTGCTAGTTTTCCTGATATGGAGCTGCATGTGCTGCTTGCATATTCTGGAGAGTGATCGTTTGTCAGCTGCTTTGTTTGGAATTACTTTGTCCCACTCTGAGGGTTGTCTTTTCATCCTGTTTATGGTTTCCTTTGTTGTACAAAAGCTTTTAAGTTTAATTAGGTCCCATTTGCTTATTTTTGCTTTTATTTTATTTTCATTACTCTGGGAGGACCCCTATCATCTTAATATAAATATATAAATAATTTAGGGAACCAAGTACGCATTTAATATTTTGTGAAATTGTTTAAAGACTTTAAATCACTGAAAACACTGTGGTCGCTCATCTAACTCACTGAAGATCAGTATGATGCCCCTCACGTGATTACCCTTGGCAGTTCCTCAGCAGAGCATAGAAAGCCCTTCATGGTTTGGACTTCATATCTCTAGCCTTTGCCCTATCACCACATGCTCCTCCTTTCTGTGACCCCAGCCACACCGGACTCCCGGGGTCCAGCCCCGGTTGGATCTAGGGTATCCAAAGCATGGACAGCAAGGCAAGAGAGGTATATAGATATAGATTTATAGACTTAGAGATATAGAGAGAGAGATAAGAAAATAGAGGAGAGAAAGAGCCTGATATTCCTTAGTTTACACAAAAAGCTAATCAAGTCTCAAGACAAGAGACTTGCTCTGTTCACATAGGCCACAGGTGCCCACGTGAATAGCGGAGGGTGCCCCACCTTGGGTTTTCTCTCATGTGGGTCTTAGGAGCCCGGGCAGAAAAGTGAACGCAGAGAGCCTCTGTGTTCCATGGGATCAGCATGAAAAAGAGAGGGAGGGAGAGGGAGAAAGAGAGAGAGAATTGGCATGAGGGAGGCCAAGCTTGTACAAAAACCCCACAACTTTATTTTCAAAAGGTGCTTATATACCCTAAGTTTTACATAATGGAAGATGCAGAGTTATGCAAGGGCAGCAGTCCTGACCCTTATTGATACCAGGCTTTCTTTCTGCATACCTTTGCGTATACAAAAGGTCTCAGGTGACTTACATTATCTTCTGGCCAGGAGGCCTGTTAACATTTATGGCTTTTTTCCTTGATAAATGTTCAGTTCAGTTCAGTTAATCAACCAAAAAAACTCATTTCCCTTGAAGTGTTTTTCTTTAATCTGCCTCACCCTCAAAGTACTAAATGAAGTTACATCCTTATAGAACAAAGGTGCAGTGGGTTACAACAAAGAAAGTACTTAATTCAAAGATCTAATGTTGCTACCTATTTTTTCTATATACCAACTATATTAATTAATGCACTCCCGGGTACACAACAAATAAAGGATATGAAAACTTGGCAGCAAGTATTGGCTCAACAATGAAACCCTTAACCAGTTCTGTTCTAATGATTTCCTAGAATATTTTAAGCTTCCTGTGCCTCTCGTGGTTGGGAGGCTGTAAACAATCATATGCATAGTTATAAAAGGTCTGGATAAACCTGTCAGGCAAGTTAGAAAGCTATCAGAAGGGTTTGAATTGAAACACTCCAATTACGCCCAGGAGACTTATTAACTAGAGCTGTAAGTTAATTTTCTTTAGAGAAAGGTGGTCGGGGATAGCCCCCGTGAATGTCAGAAGAGTATAGTATAGCAAACAGTAAACAGACAGATTTTGGTTCGGGGTAGATGCTCGAGCGGGTCTAGGGCGTCCCTTTGGTCCTGATCCCGCCTTTGCCGGTCAGGGCTCCTCCTCAGGACCTTTGTCATGGGTGGGATCTCCCGTGCTGGCTCCCAGCGCCGGACCACTTGCAATCCTCAGCTGTCTCATTCTTCACATCCTTTGTATCTTCACATACTCCGTACTTTCTACTCTTGGAGGAAGAAAGGCAGAATATCCACTTGGCTCCTCTCTACCCAAGCAAATTGTCCTTATTCTTGAAGCATCGTCTTTGGCCTTTTCTATGAAGCCTTCAGCTCTTCTTACACCTGTGGTCGTGAGTCAGGGTTGGATTTCCCTCCTGCTCTATTGTCCATTCTTTAACCCTGTATCACACTTGTCGGTTTCTCTCCCCCTATATCCGTATGGGAAACAGACTATGGACTCCTGGAAGACATGAACCAGCTGGTATCTTTATTTCTCTAGTTCCTCCAACTATTACCTGGCCCTTAGTATGCAGCTAAACTAGTTTACATACTTCCATAGAATGAAGCCTTCAGCTCTTCTTACACCTGTGGTCGTGAGTCAGGGTTGGATTTCCCTCCTGCTCTATTGTCCATTCTTTAACCCTGTATCACACTTGTCGGTTTCTCTCCCCCTATATCCGTATCGGAAACAGACTATGGACTCCTGGAGGACATGAACCAGCTGGTATCTTTATTTCTCTAGTTCCTCCAACTATTACCTGGCCCTTAGTATGCAGCTAAACTAGTTTACATACTTCCATAGTTCAGAAAACAAAATACGAAATGCAGCTGATTGAGTCGAACAGGCTTATTTCCAAAGGCAGGCCTGTATGGCTTCCTCTGAATGGCTGCACAGGTGACTGTTTCTATTTTTACACGGTATGGACCACTTTGGAGTTACTGATCCTTAGCAAGTTGGCACCATTAACAAAGAACACTTAAGCTTCGGTGCTGTGTCCAACTCCTTGAAAATACACCAAGAGCTTGTCAGGACCTCTCAAATGTTGCACTTGACTAAGCATGAGATGAGGCCAGTAACTCTAAAAGTTAGGTACTGGGATTTTAGCCTCAGTATTAAAGTTTCTGAGCCTGAAGCTCTAATACTTTGGCACCTGTTCACCAACAGTTTCTCTTTTTTCATCCTCCTGTGAATTTCATCCCTTCTCTTTGAAGTCCCAGACCCCTGACCTCTTTTCTTTAGTCCACAATGAAACATATATCTTATTCTGCCTGTCTTTGGCCTTTCCCGTGTTTATACAGATTCCCTGTATAAACGTATGTAATTAAATTTTATTTTCTCCCACCAATCTCTTCTCTCATTTTAGCTACTCAACCGGTTAAAGGAACCAAGGAGGTAAAAGGAAAATTTTAGCCTTCCTGCAGTCAGCGATTCATAATTCTAAGTCTACATTTCCGAGCAAAATGAAATTTATTGATAGAGTGCAATGTTTGAAGAAAACCTAACATGAATAGGGTGAAGATCATACTTCTAGAAGCAGAATTCAGCATAAAGACACTTGATTCCTGGTATCTGGTTTGTTCTATAAATTTATGTTGAATATTGGAAAGTGAGTATGACTTCAAATTGACTACAGTAGAAAAGAAATAAAGTAAGGAAAGATTATGATCTACCTGTGTTAAGTTAGATATTGGCCCGGATAAAACAGATGGTCTCACAAAGACAATGAAAGACGTTAAATCTGATTTTTTAAATGATTAGTACTTCATTACTATACAAAATATTTGACTATTTAAAGCATATTTATTGGCATTAGCTCATTTAAAACTTAGATACACCCTTTAAGTAGATGGACGACTGTTGTCTTGTCTCACAGTATTTTAAGGTTGACTCTGTGTGTGCATGCTTGCATGCTAAGTCGCTTCAGTTGCTTCCAACTCTTTATGACTCTGTGGACCATTGCCCACCAAGTTCCTCTGTCCCCGGGATTCTCCAGCAAGAAGACTGGAGCAATCTCTGCGTCCTCCTCCAGGGGATCTTCCTAACCCAAGGATCGAATCCAAGTCTCTTGCATTGGCGGGCGGGTTCTTTACCGCTAGCACCACCTGGGAAGATTGTATACACTATAGTATAATAAAGAATGCAATTTGGTAATAATATTTATTCCAGTTTATAATAAGGAAATGGAAGCTCAACAAGGTTAAGTCACTTTAAAAGGAAAAGAAATATGAAGGGAGACGAGAAGAAAACATTTTGAACAGTAGGTTTAAGAAAAGCATTCTTATGTTTGTAAAAAGCCCTCAGAAGAGTTTTCCAGTCACTTGTAGCCTCTTGTTTGTCAAACGGTGCTGGTTGGTCTTTTTCTGACTCTTTCTAGACTTTCTGGGTGTCTCCTGAGAGCTTGATCGTCTGAGCGTGGTTGTAGTAGTAAAAGAATTTTCCATGTTTATGGGGCACATTTATGCTAAAGAAGTATTTATTTTTTAATCTGAAGTTCAAAGTTAACTGGCTGCCCCACATTTAATTTGCTGAACTTGTTAAGTGGACACAAGGGTGACCTCAATGAATCATATTAATGCCCTGAACTTAGCAAGCCCCCTCAGGAGGCTGAATGTTCAGGCACAGCTGCAGGAAGGGGTTGTGTGGAAATGATGCTGACTGGTTTTTGATTAGACACTGAGACAGAAGTGCTGCTGCTTAGGAGTGCTGCCATCCTTAGGTGAGCCTGGAGAGCTGGGTGAGTCTCTACCTGTAATCATAAAGTCACATTTTGATTTGATTGTTAGGAACAGCCACCGGGGTACTGCTTCTCGAGGTTGGGAAATGTTAAGTTGCTAAGTTAGTGGAAGGAGAGAATTGTGGGCTTTGCTTTGTGCAATAGTTAGATTTAACAGGATATTATGGTGAGAGTTGCAACAAGACTGCAGTGGCTTGTGAGCTGCAGAAATTTATTCTCTCACCTAATGTTCTGCTGAGTGTATGGAAGACAGGAGTTGGGACTAGTGGTTCTCTCACATAGTCATTTATGGGCAAAGACTAACAGTGTCTCTACCATCTTTCGTATATGGTGAAAGCTTGTTGTTGAATCACACAAAGACACCAGGATTCTTGGCCCCTGGAAGAGAGGAATTCAATCTGGGGCCAGAGATGAGACTTGATCACTCAGAGCTTTTGTGTAATAAAGTTTTATTAAAGTATAAAGGAGATAGAGAAAGCTTCTGAAAAAGGCATCAGAAGGGGGTAGAAAGGGTATCCCCCTGCTAGTCTTCAGCTGAATGTTATATAGTCACTGCTGCTGCTAAGTCGCTTCAGTCGTGTCTGACTCTGTGCGACCCCATAGATGGCAGCCCACCAGGCTCCCCCGTCCCTGGGATTCTCCAGGCAAGAACACTGGACTGGGTTACCATTTCCTTCTCCAGTGCATGAAAGTGAAAAGTGAAAGTGAAGTCTCTCAGTTGTGTCCAACTCTTCGTGACCCCACAGACTGCAGCCTACCAGGCTCCTCTATCCATGGGATTTTCCAGGCAAGAGTACTGGAGTGGGGGGCCATTGCCTTGTTAATGAAAGAAAGGAATGTCTTAAAACTCAGAATGGCAACAGGCCCCTCACCCCAAAGACGCATTTGGGGATAATCTTGGCACCAAATGGTTCATCCTGGGCCATAAAATGATTAACTTGAATCTTGAAGAAGGGCAGATCACCATACAAATAGTTTTGTTTACATAGATTAGGCGAACAATATCTGAATATAACGTCCTGGTTTGTCAAGTAGGTTCTGAGCCAAGAGGCAGAACCAACTTGAAGACAGAGTTTGGGGTAAAGGCACAGTACATTAGCATGGCTTAAGATATACATTTCTGTAAGAAAAAAGCACCGGTTAACTTCAGGTGAAACCAGGTGTCATTATGGCAACACAGTATTTTTAAACTTGTACAGAGAAGGGGAAATATCGCTCGTTTGTTTCCTCCTGCTGCTTAAGAGAATAAAGATGCCTGGCACTTGCAGGCTATTTCCTCCGCCTGGAGACCCCGGGCCTTCCTGCCTGCTACCCTCTCAGTGGCTTCTGGGTCACTTCATTCTTTATTCCAGCCAGAAGAGCAGAAATGCAGAGCGTGAACAAGCTAACATGCACGACTGTACGGACAAAGCGTAAAACCAACACACAGCACTCCTGTTTGCAGAAGGTCAGCTCTGTGACCACAGTAGTTGCAAAGGAGGCTGGGAATGTAACCCCGCTGTTAATTTCTACTAATTAATAGAGTAGGTTCTAATATTAATAGGTTCTATTACTATTACTGTGGAAAAGGGCGAATATGAGTTTAGGTGAAACGATGTAATTTACATTATATCCTCGCGTTGCTTTACAGGGCTTTTAGGTTGAGGGAGAGAGACAGGAAAAAGGCAAGATAACATTTTAAATATTAGAGGGAATAACATACTCTAAGGGCATCTCAGAGTATAATTTTGGGTATAATTTTGACTCTGTGAGTGATCTTTACTCATTGAGTTCAGATCCTAATATCAACATGATATACAAATTTTCTACCTGGAAAATTAATAAATATGCTATTTCTCCAGTCATTTATGAAAAACTTTGCTCTCACATTTTTTAATGCATTTAAAAGCTTGTGTATTACAAGACACCAGGCCAGTTCTTCCCAACTGGTGAAGTCTGTTGATAAGCAAAGATAATACTTATTAGATAATAATTGCTCATGAAAAGTACCGCATGAAAGAAAAGTAGGAGGAGGAATTTTGAACTCTGATGGAGCGTGACGTTTGACAGATCAGCCTCTATCTTGCACATCTTTATTAAGATAATACAAATGAATTTTTATCATAAAGAGATGTATTTTCACGACAGATTGAAAATCTGAACTTGCCGAAAGTATGAAAAGTCTGATAACAAGTGAAATGCACAGAATGCATAACCAACACCAATCCGGAACCAAATTAAAGGTCAGTTCTCTTTGAATCTCCCAATAGCATAAATGCATGACTGCTTCCATTTAAATTTATGTTCAGAATAGTGTGAGTACTGATGGACATTCAAAGGCTGAATAAGCACACAGCATTGGCGCGGGTGACAGAAATCATCAGAACCTAGGAACTCCCTGTTGACTGCCAGATACTGCATTTGCATTACTCAGTTGATTGATGCCTCAAAAAACAGTATTTTTTTTACAGTTTGTGGCAGTGTTCAGTCCTGACTAACCTGAATTTTCTAGCACCTTCATACTCTAGCCCCAGTAAAGACATGGTTTTGTTGATATTGCTAGAAAAAAGCAATAAACCTATCTCAGTATAATAAAAGAATAATTTGAGGCCAAGACCTTTCCTGAGTATATGAACAGATTATTTTTTTTAAATATGTGTTTTGTAAAACTGTATTTGTTTTTGTACCAACAAACACTGCCCTATAAGTAGAAAACAAGTAGAAATAAGTGAGTAGAAAATATTGTACGTAGAAAAACCTAGAGTTCATGACTTTCTGAGAGTTGTTTCATTCTCTGTGGAATATCACTGAGAAATCTTAGAGACTATGTTTTCATTATATAAACAGATATGAGAGTAATTTCTTCCCTTCCCTCCAGAAATTCCATATAATAAGTTTAAAGGATAGACTTTGTAAGAACATAAAAAAAGCTTTCAGTGTGAAATACAGACAAATGAAATAACTGGGGAATTCATTTGTCCTAAGGCTCCAGCGCTAATGGGTGGCCCCTTTGACCCTGTGCGTTTCCAAATCATAGTGAAGGCCCTGGGGAACCTCTTCTCTCCCACCCTGTGAGCCGTGCGCGTGGACGGAACTGCCGCCGGAGCCCTCCCGCTGCACCCGGTGCCGCTCCCTCCGGCTGGGCGCCAGGGTGACTCTTCAGAGCTTCAGATCTGCTGCCTCGTGACTTCCTGCCTTGGCTTCGGTGAGCCAGCTGCCGTGATGGATTCTTGGCCCCTAAGGCCTGGTGATCTGATGCGAAGAACTGACTCGTTAGGAAAGACCCTGATGCTGGGAAAGATGGAAAGCAGGCGGAGGAGGGGACGACAGAGGAGGAGATGGTTGGGTGGCCTCACTGACCCAGTGAACATGGGTTTGGGTGGACTCTGGGAGTTGCTGATGGACAGGGAGGCCTGGCGTGCTGCAGTCCATGGGGTCACAAAGAGCTGGACACGACTGAGCGACTGAACTGAACTGAACGCCTGGTGATAGTGACTTGATTTATTAGGTCAATAAATATTTATTATATATTTATTTACAATAAATATTAGGCCAATAAATATTTATTAGGCCAACTTATTAAAAGCCAGTAATTAGAGAGGCAAGAGTCAGTGGAAAGGAAACGTGCTTTAATCAGAGCAGCCACCGGCGACCGCAGCAGTCCGGTGGTTGAGTCTGCCTTGCAATGCAGGGGACACGGGTTCGGTCCCTGGTCCACGAAGGCCCCGCTGGCCTTGGAGCGTCTAAGCCCAGGGGCCAGGGCGCCTGCGCCTGCAGCTGCTGAGGCTTGTGCATCGCAGTGCCCTGCTCTGCGACATGAAGCCTCTGCACTGCGCTAGATAACAGGCCCCCGGCCGCCGCAACTGGAGAGAGCCTTGCGCAGCAGCAGAGACCCAGTGCAACCAAAAATAGCCAAACAAATACAGTTATTAAAAAAAAAAGAATAGTCCGCACTCTGAGGAGAATGTGGACTGCTGTCTTGAGACCAACTCTGAAGATTCTGCTCCGCCAAGACAGGTTTTTAAATGGGAAAGGGGGAGGAGCTCAGTGAACCCTGGAGGCAGGACGCTGGGCTCGCATCCTTCTCCGTTGCACGTCGAGCGGATGTCTCTCCCTTCACACACGGTCTTCCCTTCGTGATATGCCTGCAGGATCGCTAGGGGGCTGCTGCAGGTAGAGAGCTGACTATGCCGTAACTGCACTCTTCGCTCTTCCCTTTGTCTAGGAAAAGCATCGGCAGGCTCTTCGCTCTTCCCTTTGTCTAGGAAAAGCATCGGCAGGCTCTTCGCTCTTCCCTTTGTCTAGGAAAAGCATCGGCAGGCTCTTCGCTCTTCCCTTTGTCTAGGAAAAGCATCGGCAGGCTCTTCGCTCTTCCCTTTGTCTAGGAAAAGCATCGGCAGGCTCTTCGCTCTTCCCTTTGTCTAGGAAAAGCATCGGCAGGCTCTTCGCTCTTCCCTTTGTCTAGGAAAAGCATCGGCAGGCTCTTCGCTCTTCCCTTTGTCTAGGAAAAGCATCGGCAGGCTCTTCGCTCTTCCCTTTGTCTAGGAAAAGCATCGGCAGGCTCTTCGCTCTTCCCTTTGTCTAGGAAAAGCATCGGCAGGCTCTTCGCTCTTCCCTTTGTCTAGGAAAAGCATCGGCAGGCTCTTCGCTCTTCCCTTTGTCTAGGAAAAGCATCGGCAGGCTCTTCGCTCTTCCCTTTGTCTAGGAAAAGCATCGGCAGGCTCTTCGCTCTTCCCTTTGTCTAGGAAAAGCATCGGCAGGCTCTTCGCTCTTCCCTTTGTCTAGGAAAAGCATCGGCAGGCTCTTCGCTCTTCCCTTTGTCTAGGAAAAGCATCGGCAGGCTCTTCGCTCTTCCCTTTGTCTAGGAAAAGCATCGGCAGGCTCTTCGCTCTTCCCTTTGTCTAGGAAAAGCATCGGCAGGCTCTTCGCTCTTCCCTTTGTCTAGGAAAAGCATCGGCAGGCTCTTCGCTCTTCCCTTTGTCTAGGAAAAGCATCGGCAGGCTCTTCGCTCTTCCCTTTGTCTAGGAAAAGCATCGGCAGGCTCTTCGCTCTTCCCTTTGTCTAGGAAAAGCATCGGCAGGCTCTTCGCTCTTCCCTTTGTCTAGGAAAAGCATCGGCAGGCTAGGCAAGGCGTGGGGACACGCAGAAGAGCGTGAGCCAGGAGCGAGGCTAAGTTGCCTAGTGATCCCGTTCCTATAATTACGGCTGATTCATGTCAGTGTGTGGCAAAACCAATACAGTATTGTAATGTAGAATAAAGAATTAAAAATAATAATTAATAAGTAAATCAAGATTTTTAAAAAATAAAGGTAGAGGGGAAGAGAAAGGGCAAACGGGAAAAGGAAAAGGCGCGGCTTTCAACCGGGCTACATTCTCAAGCAGCCCTGAGCGAGATTTGCTAAAACAGACACCATTCTGCTCTGCAACTTTCCCTTCAGCGACCTGGAATGTAATACAACGAGAGCACAGAATTTCTCTGCTCCCCAGCTTTGGCAAACGTTTTACTCAAACATTACTGAAATCAGATGGATGTGGCTTGAGAATATTGATCTTGTGGTGATTTTACTCTTCACAGTGACTAAAAATAGACTGAATTACGGAAACCACAAGTGGAAAAGCAATTCCAGCCCAGCACAAATGTAACTTCTACTGATGGCATTCCCCAAAATAATTATGAAATTATAATGTGCTAAGTGAGGGTCTGTATTTCTCATCATCATTCATGGTTCCATTATTTCAAACACTTCAAATTTAGGATCTGAAATTCAAATATTTCAAATAAAAATCCATCTAGCTTTTTCAAATGTAAGTTCAGATTAGTTAGTGACTAATCAACTTGTGCTTTAAAAGTCAAATATATTACTCATATTTTGAATGCTATTGAGCATCCTAAAATATAGCTTGGACATATCTATTTTTGACTGTGCTGATTCTAACATATAGGCAGTTCACTGGAACAAAATATAGAGGCCAGAAACAGATTTATACATATATGATCTCCTGATTTATGACAAAAATGTCACTGAAATGCTTTGGAGAAGTAATAAGATTTTCTAAAACGGTGCTGGGTCAGTTGGTTATCCACTGGGAAAATATGACTCTTGACTCCTGCATTCACACCACACACAAAGTCAGCTGCAAATGGATCACTGATGAAATGCACAAGTTAAAAAATAAAGCTTCTAGAAGACGTCACTGTAGAATCTTAATTACCTTGGCATAGGCATAAATTACTTAAACAGACACAATACATAATCAGAACATATGTCAACAATTCCTGCAAATCAGTAAAAAGAATGAAGCAAACTTCAATATACAAAAGTCCTATACCAATATTTCATCAAGGAGAATACCCAGATGTTTAATAAATTGTGCTCAATATCATTAGGAAAATGAAAATAATTTCATTACCTCTAGAATCCTTTAAATGAAAGACAAATTACCACGGTTTCAGGAAGATGTGAGCAGCTTGAAACGTCATTCACTGTTTGTAGAAACGAAGTTGGTACCGTCTCTTTGTTAAACTCTTTGCCACCATAAACGAAACTATTTAATTACTTTATGACTCAGCAATTTGATTCATAGTATCAACAGAAACACCTATTCCTATACAAGGAAAAGTATAAATGCTATGTGTGTTCAGTCCAGTTCAGTTCAGTTGCTCAGTCGTCTCCAACTTTTCACAACCCCATGAATCGCAGCATGCCAGGCCTCCCTGTCCATCACCATCTCCCAGAGTTGACTCAGACTCACGTCCATCAAGTCCGTGATGCCATCCAGCCATCTCATCCTCGGTCATCCCCTTCTCCTCCTGCCCCCAATCTCTCCCAGCATCAGAGTCTTTTCCAATGAGTCAACTCTTTACATGAGGTGGCCAAAGTACTGGAGTTTCAGTTTCAGCATCATTCCTTCCAAACAAATCCCAGGGTTGATCTCCTTCAGAATGGACTGGTTGGATCTCCTTGCAGTCCAAGGGACTCTCAAGAGTCTTCTCCAACACAGTTCAAAAGCATCAATTCTTCAGCGCTCAGCCTTCTTCACAGTCCAACTCTCACATCCATACATGACCACAGGAAAAACCATAGCCTTGACTAGACGGACCTTAGTAGGCAAAGTAATGTCTCTGCTTTTGAATATACTATCTAGGTTGGTCATAACTTTCCTTCCAAGGACTAAGCGTCTTTTAATTTCATGGCTGCAGTCTCTACCTGCAGTGATTTTGGAGCCAAAAAAAAAAAAAAGTCTGACACTGTTTCCACTGTTTCCCCATCTATTTCCCATGAAGTGATGGGACCAGATGCCATGATCTTCGTTTTCTGAATGTTGAGCTTTAAGCCAACTTTTTCACTCTCCACTTTCACCTTCATCAAGAGGCTTTTTAGTTCCTCTTCACTTTCTGCCATAAGGGTGGTGTCATCTGCATATCTGAGGTTATTGATATTTTTCCCTCCAATCTTGATTCCAGCTTGTGCTTCTTCCAGCCCAGATCTTTTAATTTCATGGCTGCAGTCTCTACCTGCAGTGATTTTGGAGCCAAAAAAAAAAAAAAAGTCTGACACTGTTTCCACTGTTTCCCCATCTATTTCCCATGAAGTGATGGGACCAGATGCCATGATCTTCGTTTTCTGAATGTTGAGCTTTAGGCCAGCTTTTTCGCTCTCCTCTTTCACGTTCATCAAGAGGCTTTTTAGATTCTCTTCACTTTCTGCCATAAGGGTGGTGTCATCTGCATATCTGAGGTTACTGATATTTCTCCCGGCAATCTTGATTCCAGCTTCTGTTTCTTCCAGTCCAGCATTTCTCAAGATGTACTCTGCATAGAAGTTAAATAAGCAAGGTGACAATATACAGCCTTGATGGACTCCTTTCCCTGTTTAGAACCAGTCTGTTGTTCCATGTCCAGTTCTAACTGTTGCTTCCTGACCTGCATACAGATTTCTCAAGAGGCAGGTCAGGTGGTCTGATGTTCCCATCTCTTTCAGAATTTTCCACAGTTTATTGTGATCCACACAGTCAAAGGCATAATCAACAAAGCAGAAATAGATGTTTTTCTGGAACTCTCTTGCTTTTTCCATGATCCAGCGGATGTTGGCAATTTGATCTCTGGTTCCTCTAACTTTTCATATATACATATATAACATAGGTACACATTTATGTGTTTATTAAAGTATTAACTCTAATAGTCCAAATTAGAAGCAACCAAATCAAATTTTCAGCACCAGCAAAACTAAGAAGCAAATTTCTGTATAGTTATACAATGAAAGTCTATTTAGCAAAGAAGAAGTGAATGGGGTACCATAGTATCAAACTGATGAAAATCACGTAAGCAATGTCTAGTGAAAGAATTTATACACAAGAGTACATTCCACCTGATTCCTATTATACAGAGTTCCCAAATAATTAAGCAAAACTAATCTATGATAATTGGGGCAGTAGTGACTTTGGGTGGTTAATGACTGGATGGATCATGAAAGCTTCCGGGTTTCTGTCATAGTTATATCTCTATCCACGATAATGACAAGGATGGTCAACCTTAGGGAAATTCATGGCGTCGTCCACTTAAGACCAGTGTGGAGGTGAAAGTCAGGTCGCTCAGTCGCATCTGACTGTCTGCGACCCGTGTACTTCACAGTATATATGCAATACTCAGAATAAGATCTTTAAAATATGTTGAACAATTTCACATATGGCAACCTAGTCAAAATGCTTTTTATGTCTCTAAAACTTACCTAAATTTCAAAAATTAGTTTCTGAATATCACCAGAAGACTCCCCTCCCTAGACTGGAAAGAGCGGAAGGACTCTCATAAAAGTGTTTCGAGGGTAACACCCAGATGGGCTCTAAGCATAAATTCTAGCTCCATCACGTTCTGGTTGAGTGGCCTTGGGCAAGTTAATTCTGCGTCTGTAACGTTATCACTGGACTTCCCAGGCGGTGCTGGTGGCAAAAAGCCCGGCTGCCAGTGCAGAGGACGGAAGACATGTGGGTCCATCCCGGGGTCAGGAAGACCCCCTGGAGAAGGGCACGGCCCCCCACTCCAGTGCTCTTGCCTGGAGGGTCCCAGCCAGGAGACAGTGAAGGGCGGGGAAGCCCGGCGTGCTGCAGGTCATGGGATCTGAGCCAGATACAACTGGACTGAATGACAACAATGAGCAACTGATCACTACACACAGAATCCACTTCATAGTGACCATTTGAGGATCCAAATAGTTAATGCATGCATAGTGCCTCGGCCCTATCACATAGCAAGAATTTAATACATTACCTGTGACCTGTTGTTACGTTGCTGTTATTTTATTGTCATTTTAATATGATTGTATTATGTGCATCAGCTCTATAAAGTGACAATAAAAATAGCAGTTTGAATATGCCAGGCAGCCTTAGACGAGTCACTCAGGGTCCTTTTCACCCAGTTCTGAAGCTCATGGAATGGTAGTGCCACTCCAGGCAGCAGTAGCGGTGATCACAGCTCGTGGCTGCACAGCGGTCTCCTCCTGGGACCCTGGCTCCACATTCGCACTGTGAGCTACTCCTCTCTCTATAGCCCTTCAGGAAGGTCTGTCGGGATGGGCCAGGGTTTGCTGTGGTAACAGGCAATGTCCAACTCTCAGGGGCATGTGGCAAAAGATGTGTGAGCCCTGCGGTCACTCTGAATCCCAGGCTTATAGACGCTCCATCTTATCACGTAACCATCAAGGCAGGGAGAAGAAAATGTGAGGAATTGCCTACTGGCTCTCAAAACTTTGCCTGGAAGTGTGTCAGGCTATTCCTGCCCTCACAGTTTTAGCCTAGTGCGTCACAGAGACATGCGTAATCCCTTCAGGTGGTGGGAAGTGTAACCATTCCAGGAGGTGGAGAGCCAGAAAGACTTGGTGAATCTCACTAAAGACTATCACGAATACTAAGGGTATTCTTTTCCTCAAATACGAAACGAACATGAAAGTCGTAGGTAAAGTGTAAAATGTTGCACAACCGTGGAAACTCTTACTATTTAATCCAACGTTTTTCTCTCTAAAAGGAGACAGGTTGGATTTCACACTGGGGCAAACATTAATTGTATTAACACATTTTGTGTTATCTATGTTGCTGCTGCTGCTAAGTCACTTCAGTTGTGTCCGACTCTGTGCGACCCCATAGATGGCAGCCCATGAGGCTCCCCCGTCCCTGGGATTCTCCAGGCAAGAACACTGGAGTGGGTTGCCATTTCCTTCTCCAATGCATGAAAGTGAAAAGTGAAAGTGAAGTCGCTCAGTCGTGTCTGACTCTTCACAACCCCATGGACTGCAGCCTACCAGACTCCTCCATCCATGGGATTTTCCAGGCAAGAGTACTGGAGTGGGGTGTGGTTGCCTTCTCCGGTTATGTATGTTAGTCTTCATTAACTCTAAGTTTTGTTACTTGGATAACCAATATTTACTTCTTATGAAATTAGTATATTTTAACTATTTTTTAATTTAATGGCTGGATATTATAGATGTTATAGTCCTCATGTTTTCTATTAGAGTTAAATTTGGACATTTTGCCAGTTGAAAGCTATAACTATAAACAGGATAAGTATGCCAAAAGACTTTCTATAATTAAATAGTTAATATGTGAATCATGGTTTTTCAGCAGGTTTATGTTTAAATCATTAAGCTATTTTTTACTAAAAATAATCCAGTAATTCCAAAGTTCGATATCTAATTTAGAGTTACACGGCATATGAAAAAGTAAATAACTTACAGGGAGCCAAAATTGGTAGTTTTTACACATAGTTGATGTGCATGTCATGTGAAAGTGTTTTGAGATAGTAACCTTATACAATAAAATGAAAGCAATGTAATAAGCTAATCAGTTATAGGTGATAAGCGGCAGTTTTCACAGAGGTCTGCAGAGAACGTGTGCTGCGTCCTTTGACCCTCCAGCACACTCACAGATGGGGCTTCCCCGTGGACTGACCTCACATAATGAAAGAGCCCAGGGTCCTCATCGCAGGCCCGCCTCTTTGGGATGCCTTTTCCGCCCTCAAGTGCCATGAACACTGCATGGGGCAAAGAACACAAGTCTTCAGTCTCAGCGTTTCCACGCACTCAAGGATGCTGCCAAACTGACCGGCAGCTCTGCTCTGGATCTTCTAACGAAGAATGTTGTCGTTGCTTAGACTCTGAGTCACGTCCAACTCTCCACGACCCCCTGGACGGTGGCCAGCCAGGACCCTCTGTCCATGGGCTTTTCCAAGCATGAATCCTGGAGTGGTTTGCCATTTCTTTCTCAAGGGGATCTTTCTGACTCAGGGATCAAATCTGCCCCTCCTGCATTGGCAGGCAGTTCTTTGCCACTGGGCCACTCCAGAAGCCCCCCAGTAAAGAAGAGAAACCGTCAGTTGGGAGCAATCTGTTCAAAACCCCCAACATTTGGGGTTTTAAGTGGGCAAAATGCCCCAGCCAATAGTAATGCAAGAGGTTTTTTTTTGTTTTTTAAAGATTCTCCAACCATTTCCTAAGGCTGTATTACTAAAAGAAAAAATTCTAAATGCATTACCACCCAATAGACGAGATCTTTTAAATGTGAAGGTATGAAGTGTTGATGAGACTGAAGTAACGGGAACTCTGCAAACACTGCCGGTGGGAGAGTCTGCTGCTGTCTTCCCACGGGACAGGCTGCATCTGGGGATTAACTTCCGTCTTTCTGGGTAGGGAGGGGAGCGGGGATAGTACTGAAAGTGCATGTCTCACTCTTAAGCAAATCGGAGGGGGGCAGGGAGCTTTTTGTCTTCTGCTTCTTCTCAGTGGCCTTCAGCTCAAAATAATTCTTACACCAAAGTGACATGTTTGAGGATGGCATATTCTGCTACACTTTCAAGACCGTACTTCAAAAATGACAGTAGTCAGCTTATGTGAGTGTTTGTTTCTCTTTTCTCCATTGTGTTAAAGACTTTGAAATTTATTTTTAAAATAAAAATCAAAGGTGCGGCTCACTATGTAAACTGAATAAAAATTCAATCTGGAAAGAGGAAAGAGAAAGAAAGGGAGGGAAGGAGGAAGGTAAGAGCCCAAACTGGGTCTCCGTGAGACTTTGCTGTGAAAACCAAAACTAGAGAAAAATATAGGCCTGGGAAGAGGGAACTGTATCAAGAAGAGACAATTGACCAAGAAACCAAACCCGAAAAAGAGACACGGACCCCAGGGTTCACTGCAGCACTGTTTACAGTAGCTGGAACAGGGAAGCAGCCTAGATGTCCATGGACAGGTGAGTGGATGAAGAAGCTGTGGTCCATACACAGGGGACGATTCCTCAGCCACAGAAAGGAACGCCTTTGAGTCAGTCCTAATGAGGTGGACGAGCCTAGACCTACTATACAGAGTGAAGCAAGGCAGAAAGAGGAAGATAAATATTGTATTCTAACACATATAATATGGAATCTAGAAAAATGGTCTAAAGAATGTATTTACAGGGCAGCAATGGAGAAGCAGACACAGAGAACAGACTTATGACATAGGGAGAGGGGAGGAGAGGGTGAGATGTATGCAGAGAGGAACATGGAAACTTACGTTGCCGTATGTAAAACAGACACCCAACAGGAATTTGCTGTAGGTCTCAGGAAACTCAAACAGCGGCTCTGTATCAACCTAGAGGGGTGGGGTGGGGCCGGAGACGGGAGGCAGGGTCAAAAGGGAGGGGATATGTGTATACCTGTGGTTGATTCATGTTGAGGTTTGACAGGAAACAACAAAATTCTGTAAAGCAGTTATCCTTCAATTTTAAAAAAAAGTAATAAATTAAAAAGAAAAGAGAGAAAATTGAAAGAAAAGGAGCCACCTGGGGCACAGAAAGAACTTGATGACGGATATTGAATATTTGTAAGAAGGGCGTGGAGAGGACAGCATAGTCTGTGCCTCGTGCAGGAGAGATCAAGCGAAGACAGCGCTCTGAAAAGGCAGAAGGCTCAGCATTGCTGGAAGCAAATGTCCCTCGCTGATTGCGTCTTTAAGAAGCATGTTGTGGATAGCGTTATTCCATTCAGACAGAGCTTAGGTTAGAAGGCCTTCCCCTCTGGGTGAGCCCATCTGATACGGATGCTGAGGGCCAAAGATGACGGAAGCGTCCACCACGGCCCTGGTGTGAAACGGAAGCCTCTCCCGACCCGCCCGGCTGCCTGCTTTCAGCCCTGCCTTTTCCTCTGCAGGTAACTGCTCTCAAACGTTGCTTCGCACTGTGCCTGCCGCCCTTTCTCTCCCCAGCACTTCTCATTAAGGTAAGCAAGAGGGGCGAAGGCTAACAAGATGAGCAAGGACCCACTCATATGAGAATCTCATCCACTAATCCGGTGATCAGTTACAGCTCTTCAAGCCTCTTCATTAATCGGCTTTCAGTTATTCATTCTTCCCACACCTTCTAGCCCAAATGTGCTCTGACACCCCACCGTGTTCGAAGGAGTGTCTCACAAGCAATGACAGACAGGGTATCTTTAGAATATTAGTCGGCAGCTGGTTTAGTTAAATCTCTCCCCACCCACGCTGTACTACATTGATTAACTTGTAAAGAAATGGCTAAATGAAGATATTAATTATTTGTATTTGGTGCATATGCCCTCATGAACACCATTATATTTTAATTCACTTTTTAACGAGTAAGCCGATATTATTTTTTAATGATTTCCCATCTGGCATGCATGCTAATAAAGAAAAGAAATCTACTAATTTATGCCATATCAAATTTAACCTTTTTGGGGGTACTTTCTAATTACATAGTTCTGGAGGAAATCAAACTCGAAAAACTAGGTTTAACTTCTTGCCTTTTAATTCTCATACACAACCATTTAGTGAGAGAGAGAAATGAAACACTCGTTTTTGGAGTGTTAACAATATGAGGACAGTTATCTCTCTATTATTTCTCTTTATTTTCGATCAGGCTCATGTAAAACCTGAATACAGCAAGGTAAACTGACTATCCTGCAAAATAATTCAGGGCCATCCAAATCCTCAGAGAATTCAATTATGTTCTGCCTCATTTGATGGGGTGGATTATGATCCATTTTTTTTTTTTTAAATTCTGTAAATCACATGTATGTACGATAATTCCCTACTTACTTATTTACTTCACATGATACAAGCATGTGGGTCCCAAGAGATTATACATATACACATACATGAGGCATTAACACTTCTAGGTACTAAATCTGTATGAGTCAATTTGTTTCAATTTGGGGAATAATTTTCTTGATTCAGATTGTGCATATTACATGTATCTATGCACAATTGTGCATGTTGTTAATAAATGAAATTAGCAAGAAAAATTAAATATAAAGATTTGGATATTAAAGGATTTTCACATATTTTCCAACATACATTTGAAAGCTTTCAACGAAAATTATATTGCAATATAATGAAAAACCTTATACACAGGCTCTCTTAGATGTCT
This sequence comes from Madoqua kirkii, assembly GCA_006408675.1. Taxonomy (NCBI): domain Eukaryota; kingdom Metazoa; phylum Chordata; class Mammalia; order Artiodactyla; family Bovidae; genus Madoqua; species Madoqua kirkii. Next base: position 25,567 of record SJYC01026106.1, read on the forward strand.
CAGAATGAAAAACTTACTGCCATTTAGGTAGGTTGTGGATTGTCTGGAGGAGACCACGTTCTTAGTGCAGCATCTGAATGAGTCGCTGACTTAATTCACTGAAGATGTGAGCCTTCCTGGGAGGTGAGACACTGCAGGGGGAGCCAGGTGGCCAGTCTCCACTTTGCACCCGCGGTTCCTGGTCCTTGTACGAGGGACACCGGTTCTGGAAGGCTTTTTCTCCCTCATCATTACTTAACCTTATCCTGTGTTTCCCTCTTTCATGAACAGCTTGAACTCCCCATCGGGCTCTTCCATTTAAGGGAATATTTACATTCCCACCACATCCTTATCAGTGGGGAGAATACAGCGTTTTCTCCATTCTCCCTGGACAAGGGCTTAATCCTGGTATTTCTAGAATCAAAGACATTTCATTCCCTTGCATTCAGTTCTGTGACCTGGTTTAACATCCTTTTACCTGGGTGCTTCCAATGCTGAACTGAATCTAAGGGCTACAACCGGAAACACATTTCCTCGCACTGGACTACTGTCGTTGCCTCTAAACTTTACTTGAAAGTGGTGGTGGTGTTCAGTTGCTCAGATGTGTCCGACTCTTTGTGACCCCATGAACTGCAGCGTACCAGGCTTCCCTGTCCTTCACCATCTTCTGGAGCTTGCTCAAACTCATGTCCACTGAGTCAGTGATGGCATCCAGCCATCTCATCCTCTGCCGTCCCCTTCTCCTCCCGCCTTCTGTCTTTCCCAGCATCAGGGTCTTTTCCGATGAGTTGGCTCTTTACATCAGGTGGCCAAGTACTGGAGCCTCGGCCTCAGCATTTGACAGTGTAGTGAATCTTTAAGATAATGGAAAGAAAATGGAATTGCCTGTCAAATGATGTCCTCTTTCTCTCTTGCTTACTATCCTTATGACTTTAAACAATTTTCTTAAGTTTTCCAAGTCATTGGTAAAATGTCAGTGACAGTACACCAGAGAGAGTTGGCATGGGACCCACACAGACTGATACACATGAAAATATGCCTTGCAAATCCCAGTACAACAGAACTGTGTCTGTTCCTACGGGTATGACAGATGTAGGTTTAAAAAATGATCAGCTGCCTAGAAGTAATTCTGTAATAGCCTAAATGGGAAAATAATTAAACATAATAGACACAATTTTATATGTAATCAACTCACTTTTCTATATACCTGAAACTAACACAACATTGTAAATCAGCTGTCCTCCAATATAAAATAAATTTTTTAATAAAAATAATATGTTGTAAATCAACTATACTTCAATAAAATTTTTTAGAGAGTTTAAAAATAATAAATAAGAATAATACTCATCACTCACTCAAGAAATCTGCAATCTTTGTATGATACGATTGTCCTAGAAAGAATGTACTATATATCTAGGCTTTTCCCTGAAAATAATCCTGGTAGTAGTCAAGTACTTCACATATGTATTTGCATCCTTTTGCTATTAACACTCTGTGTATGAAAGTCTTATCATGATTTCTTTTTAAATTTGAAATAATAATATCTTCATTTCATCCAATTAAATTGAACTGAGTAGCAGATTTTTTTTTTTAATTTGTAAATGGACATTCTGTAACGACTCATCCAGGAGAATACGATTTCTGTTCAGAAGTCTGCACGTCTGTTTTATTCTTTAGTCAACCACATAATTAAGCATACGGCTTTAAAAACATTTGCTGTGTCAGCCAACCAATGGCACCAGGCATTTCCTCACGCCTCCATTTAGGGGAGAGCCCCACGAATGCGGATGGTGGCGGTGGGCTTTCTATAAAATTTGTGATAGAACCCGGTGTTCGGTTAGTAAATACACAGGACACTTTTTCCTTCAGTTTGATAATGAACTTGCTGACTCAGCTTAGCCTGTGTTTTGGAAACAAGCTCACTGAAGGGCTTGGTAAACAACTCTTTGGGTTTCTCCCTCATAAGAAGGCGATCTAAATGCCTAGCCTGAGCTTTCTTATAAAAACCATGAAGCTGAAATCTCTGCTTTACTTCAACAGCTGTTGGTCTAAGCTGTTAAAGAGTCTAAACTGCTCTGCTAATACACAATCCAGGAGTTTAGAAAGTTAGAAAGGAAGAATGAAACGCTTGTCTGCGGCTCTGACAGCCCCAGCCCCACCCTGGACTTGCAGCCCATCCTGGTGGCCGTGTCTCGGGGCGTGGCGGTCCCGCGTGTGAAGGCATTTTCACCCTGGTGTAAACCACCTTGGGATTGCGCTCGACCTTCGTGAGAGGCTCAGCAACTAGCTTCAGCCGTTCATTCTCTAACGTAATTCTCAGGGTTAACAGGGGGAGTATTTTTAATAGTTTTATTCCTTGACAAAAGTATAACTTCTTCATAAGTTAGATCATTCACAATAGTCTATAACATTAATGCTTTATTTTTGAGTCACCTAGAACCTCCTTCCAGAGCTGAGATATGACTGGTCTCTGTTAAGCCATCAAAACCCAGAGCACACGATTAGAACTCGAGAGCCTTGGGCTGGGATAGCTCCTTCCCTAAAGAGCTGTGTGCCTTAACGCGGGCTTTAGTCTCCTTGTCTGTGGGATCCTGGAGAGGTCACTTGACTTCTTTTCTGCCTCCATTTTCTCATCTGTGAAAGGGGTTAACAGAAGTGCTTACTTGCTAGCATTGTTCTAAGAAGTCCATGATGCGATGGTTCTGAAGGTCCTGGAGTGGCACTGGGCTCATATTAAGAACCTGTGTGTTACCTTTAATAATGTGATACTGATCTGCTTTGCCATAATTCCTGTATTATCTCATCTCACAGGCTACAGTGAAAACCAGATGACTCAGTGAATTTTACACTAGTGTGTGTTGCTACGTAGTCAATTACCACTAACATATCATCTGAAGACGATGCCCGTTCTTTGTCTCCTGGCTCCTGTAGGTCAGAGGTTCAGCTCTAGCTTAGCTGAAGTCTCTGCTCAGGGCCTCACAAGGTTGAAATCGAGCTGTCATCTCTTGTTCTTTCCTGGGTCTCAGGATTATCTTCCAGTCCCATGCGGCTGCTGAATACATGTCATTTCTTTACGGTTGTGGAACAATATCTCCCGTTCCTTGGGAGACATCTAGGAGGGGTCTCTCCCAGCCATTCCCATCCCAGCCACGAAGTCCATCACAGAAAGTTGCTTTCTTCCAGGCCAGGAAGAGCGTGCCTCCCTGCCTTCCAACCCTTTAACACCAGAGGAAGAAAACTCTGCTTTAAAGGGCTCACCTCATCAGGTTAGGCCACACAGATCACCTCCCTTTAGCCCTGTAATGTAATGTGATCACACCTTGATATCTCGTCATGCTCACAGGATACACCCTGACTCAGGGAAGAGATGGGAGGTGATGGTAGGTGAGAGGAGAGGAGACAGGGGAGGGAAACAGATTTCTGCCTTCAAATGTGACAAGAAGTGAAAAGTAGAAATAATATGCAAATATGAAATGCACATTATTGTAATTTCATTATTGTTATCATTACGATCATGATAGCAACAAGTTTTTAACCTCATACAACACTATTCCACTTATTTTCAATGGCTTGAATTACCTACAAAGAGCACTCTAACTCATTCTGAAATTATGTCGTCCCTGGCTCCTTAAATTCCTATTCCCTGTAGGGTGATTGCATCCATCATCCTGCCCTTTGAGCTCTGTCCCTACATCATGACGCTCCCCGTGAAGCCCCTCCTCGGAGAAATGCACCTCTGTTGGAGCCACCAGTTCATAAGGAACTCAGCCCTCATCGCGTTTGCAGGGACACACCAGTCCTGAAATTCCCCATAGGGTAGTTGCACTTAACCAGCAACCTAACTGTCCATTGACAGATGAGTGGATAAAGATGTGTTACACAGGTGCAGTGGGATCCTTCTCAGTCATAAAAAGGAATGGAATTATGCCGTTTGCAGCAACAAGGATGGACCGGGAGAGTGTCATACTGAGCGAACTAAGTCAGACAGAGAATACAGAAATCATGGTATCACTTGAATGTGAATCTAAAATCTGATACAAGTGAACTTACAAAACAAACAGGCTCACAGATTTGAAAAAACAAACGTAAGGTTACTAGAGGGGAAAGAGGTGGGAGATGAAGCAGGAGCTGGAGACTGAATATACACACTGCCATCTGTACGACGGGCTTCTCAGGTGGCGCTAGTGGTAACAGCCCACCTGCCACGCAGGA
>SJYC01026109.1:0-10709 GCA_006408675.1 Madoqua kirkii
ATATACTCACATATAAGTGATTATAGTATTTATCTTTCTCTGAATGGTATATTTCACTTAGCATAATACAAAAAATGTCCATCCATGTTGCTGCAAATAACAGAATTTCATTTTTTCTCATGTCTGAACATATAATGCATAAGTGTAGATAGATAGATAGAGCTATAGATCACATTGTCATCTGCTGATGGACATTTAGGTCCTCTCTAAATTTTTACTATTGTGAACAATGCTACAAGGAACATGAGAACGTGAGAATGCAAATATATCTTCAAAATATATCTTTGAATCCTGTTTTTATTCCCTTAGATCATAGATCCAGAAGTGGGATTGTTTGATCCTATGGTAGCTCTACTTTTAAAGTTTTGAGGAAACTTGATACTGTTTTCCATATTGATAGTGCCAATTGACATTTCCACCAAAAGTGTTTTAGGGCTCCTTTTCCTCTACATAATTTCTAATACTTGCTATCATTTATTTTTACTTGTTTGTTTTTGAATATCTCTTTTTTGTTTGTTTCTAATGGGAAAACATTTTATCTTGAATATAGCTGCCATGTTTGTTTTTTGATGATAATCATTCTAACAAATGTGAGGTGATACCTCCTTGTGATTTTGGTTGTGATTTCTCTGATGATGAGTGATGCTGAACATTTTTCATCTAATTGTTGGCAATTTATTTGTATGTCTTCTTTGGAAAAAAAAGTTTATTAATTGTCTGTCCATTTTTAAGATGAATTTTTGTTTTTTGTTATTGAGTAGTATGAGTTCTTTGCATACTCTTTATCAAATATGATTTGTAAATATTTTCTCAAATGACATGCCATGCCTTTTCATTTTGTTCATCGCTTCTTTTGCTATGTGCATGCTTTTTAGCTTGTTTTAGTTCCAGTTCCATCCCACCTTCCTCTGGCCTACAAGATTTCCCCTGAGAAGTACACTGATAGTATTATGTGTGTATGTATGTATACACACACACACACACACACACACACACACACACACACACACACATTTTTAGATCCCTTTCCCATATAGATCATTACAGAGTATCAAATAGAGTTTCCTATGAACTCCGGGAGTTGGTGATGAACAGGGAGGCCTGGCGTGCTACAATTCATGGGGTTGCAAAGAGTCGGACATGACTGAGCAACTGAACTGAACTGATGCTATACAAAGATCTTTATTAGTTATCTATTTTATATATCTGGTCTGCTAGTGTCTGACTCTTTGCAACCCTATGGATGGTAAACCTCCCCCTCACCAGGTTCCTGTATACATGAGCTTTCCCAGGCAAGAAAACTGGAATGGGCTTCCATTTCCTCCTCCAGGGGATCTTCTACACCAAGGGATTGAACCTGCATCTTTTATGTCTCCCTCATTGGCAGGCGGATTCTTTATCACTTATGCCACCTGAGAAGTCATTTTATATATAGTAATGTGTACATCTCAACCACAATTGATTTTAGATGACTTTGTTATATTATATCTCAAAGAATATTATTTTGGGTTGAAATTTTGGGTAATGTATTACCTTCCTGAACTTAGAAGTCCAAGTGTCTCTGGAGATTTGAATAGTTTTCAGGCATTATTACTTTAAATAACTTTCTGCTCCTTTCTCTTTCCTCTTTATGGAACTCCAATAATGCATAGATTATTTCTCATGATGGTATCCGATGATTCATATAGGCTTTCTTTATTCTTTTTTTTTCCACCTTTGATCGAATGACCTTTCCTCCCCCCCCCCATTAATTTTTCTTTTTCTTTTTTTTTTTTCTTTTTTTTTTACTTGTCCAGGTCTTCTCTTTGAGCTGCATTAAAATTTTCAGTTTAGGCATTGTATTCTGCACCTATAGGATTTGGGGATGTTTTAATGGGTACCATTCCTTTACTGAATTCATTTTGTTCACACTTTGTTTCTCTAATTGCTTTTAGTGGTCTCTTTGTGTTTGAGATTAGCTGAGGCTTACAAGGTTAAGAGTTTCTTTGTCAGATAGTTCAGAGATTTCCATTTCTTTACCATCAGTCATTGGAATTTTTAATCCTTTTTTTTTTAGTTTTCTTTAATGGTAACATATTTCCTTCATTAATCATGATCCTTGTGGTCTTATGTCGATAAATCTGTGCATTTGAGTAAATAAAACCTTTTCCAGTCTTTATGGCTGTCTTCAAAAGGCAAAATTCTTCACCAGTCAACATACCCAGAGACTGAAAGTGGACTACATGGTGGTGTATGTAGGCAAACTTGCTTTCAATAAGTCAGGCTTACAAGTATACTCTTTGGCTCAGTAAGCAGGCAGGCCAAGTGCTTGGATACTTGGATACGTGGGGAATAGCCTGGTGCCTGTTCCTTCAGCAACAATCCTGGTGCACTGGGATGGGCTTGTTAATTGAATCTCTGATGACGTTCTTGGACCTGGATCTTGTGGGTGGACCTGGATCTTGGATTCACAGGGGTTGACCACGTACTAGGGACAGCTAAGATGTTATTAGGGTCTAGGTCTAGAGGGGCTAGCCTGGTACTATAATGGGAGCTTAATTTTGTGGGACCTGGCCTGTGCATTAATGACACGGAGGTTGGTCTCATGCTTTTGACTCTTGGCCTGAGACCACAGCAGTTGTTTGGTAACTTGAGGCCTCAGAGCTAAACCTGGATATTGGGTCTCTAGGGGCCAGTTTGGCACTGGAGTAGACTGGCAGCTTCAGAGTCTAAGAACTGGCCTTGAGGTTGGGGCCACAGGGGATGGCCTAGTGCCAAGGTGAACTGAAAACTTAAGTTCAAGGGAACTGATCTGAAGTCTACATCTGTGGGCTCTGGACCTAAATGTGCTCTTTCTAGGAAGCCTGCTACAAGCCTAGTGCCATAAGAGTATCCTGGAACCTCATGGCCCAGCCAGAACCAAGCTGAACTGTAAGCCTGGGTTCACAGGACTCACTGGGAGTCTAGCCCCAAAGGTTTACTCAGTACCTTTAAGAGTCTGAAACCATAGTTCACAGGTGACTATGATAAAGTTGTTGTTATAGTTCAGTCATTAAATTATGTCTAAATATTTTGCAACCCCATAGACTGTAGCCCAACAGTTTCCTTTGGCCATGAGATTTCCCAAGCAAGAATATTGGAGTGGGATGGGTCATGGTGGAAAGTTCTGACAAACTGTGGTCTACTGAAGAAGGGAATGGCAAACCACCTCAGTATTTTTGCCTTGAGAACCCAATGAACAGTATGAAAAAGCAAAAAGATAGGACACTGAAAGATGAACTCCCCAGGTCAGTAGGTGCCCAATATGCTACTGGAGATCAGCAGAGAAATAACTCCAGAAGGAATGAAGAGATGGAGCCAACGCAAAAACCAAACCCAGTTGTGGATGAGACTGGTGATAGAAGCAAGGTCCGATGCTGTAAAGAGCAGTATTGCATAGGAACCTGGAATGTTAGGTCCATAAATCAATGCAGATTGGAAGTGGTCAAACAGGAAATGGCAAGAGTGAATGTCAACATTTTAGGAATCAGTGAACTAAAATGGACTTGAATAGGTGAATTTAACTTTGAAGACATTTTATCTACTACTGTGGGCAAGAATCCCTTACAAGAAATGGAGTAGCCATCAGAGTCAACAAAAGAGTCCAAAATGCAGTACCTGAATGCAATCTCAAAAATGACAGAATTATCTCTGTTCATTTCCAAGGCAAACCATTCAATATCACGGTAACCAAGTCTGTGCCTCAAGCAGTAATGCTGAAAAAACTAAAGTTGAACAGTACTATGAAGACCTACAATACCTTTTAGAACTAACACCCCAAAAAGATGTCCTTTTCATTATAGGTGCTGGAATTGAAAAGTAGGAAGTCAAGAAACACCTGGAATAACAGGCAAATTTGGCTTTGGAGTACAGAAGGAAGCAGGGCAAAGGCTAATAGAGTTTTGCCAAGAGAATGCACTGGTCACAACAAACACACTCTTCCAACAACACAAGAGAAGACTACACATGGACATCACCAGATCGCCAACACCAAAATCAGATTGATTATATTATTTGCAGCCAAAGATGGAGAAGATTTTATATACTCAGCAATAACAAGACTGGGAGCTGATCAAGGCTCAGATCATGAATTCCTTATTGCCAAATTCAGACTTAAATTTAAGAAAGTAGGGAAAACCACTAGACCATTCAGATATTACCTGTATCAATGCCTTATGATTATACAGTGGAAGTGACAAATAAATTTAAGGGACTAGAGGTTAAAGTGTCTGCCTCCAATGCGGGAGACTCGAGTTTGATCCCTGGGTCGGGAAGATCCCCTGGAGAAGGAAAAGGTAATCCACTCCAGTATTTGTATGCAGGTAAGGAAGCAAGAATTAGAACTGGATATGGAACAACAGACTGGTTCCAAATAGGAAAAAGAAGTACGTCAAGGTTGTATACTGTCACCCAGTTTATTTAACTTATATGCAGAGTACATCATGAGAAACCCTGGGCAGAAAGAAGCACAAGCTGGAATCAAGATTGTCGGGAGAAATATCAATAACCTCAAGTAAGCAGATGACACCACCCTTATGGCAGAAAGTGAAGAGGAACTAAAAAGCCTCTTGGTGAAAGTGAAAGAGGAGAGTGAAAAAGTTGGCTTAAAGCTCCACATTCAGAAAATGAAGATCTGGTCCCATCACTTCATGGGAAATAGATGGGAAAACAGTGGAAACAGTATCAGACTTTATTTTGGGGGAAGGACTCCAAAATCACTGCAGATGGTGATTGCAGCCATGAAATTAAAAGATGCTTACTCCTTGGAAGAAAAGTTATGACCAACCTAGATAGCATATTGAAAAGCAGAGACACTACTTTGCCAACAAATGTCCGTCTAGTCAAGGCTATGGTTTTTCCAGTGGTCATGTATGGATGTGAGAGTTGGACTGTGAAGACGACTGAGCACCTAAGTATTTATGATTTTGAACTGTGGTATTGTAGAAGACTCTTGAGAATCCCTTGGTCTGCAAGGAGATCCAACCAATCCATTCTGAAGGAGATCAGCCCTGGGATTTCTTTGGAGGGAATGATGCTAAAGCTGAAATTCCAGTACTTTGGGCACCTCATGCGAAGAGTTGACACACTTGAAAAGATTCTCATGCTGGGAAAGATTGAGGGCAGGAGGAAAAGGGGACTACATAGGATGAGATGGCTGGATGGCATCACGGACTCGATGAATGTGAGTCTGAATGAATTCCGGGAGATGGTGATGGTCAGGGAGGCCTGGCGTGCTGCGATTCTTGGGGTCACAAAGAATCGGACATGACTGAGTGACTTAACTGAACTAAACTAACTGAATTTTTTAAAATAAGACCAATAAAGTTTGCTGCATCAATCGACTGTTTTACAAAAGATTTCTCTGTAGTATGCAATGCTGTCATCTGATTGCATTTCACTCACAATCAAACTTCTCTCAAAATTGGAATTAATCTTCAAATACTCTGCTACTCAATTATTAACTGAATGTATGTGATATTCTATATTCTTTGTTGTTGTTGTTGTAGTGATCTTCATTGCACCTTCATCAAGAGTTAAATCAATCTCAAGAAACCACCTTCTCAGCTCATCCACAGGAAGCAACTCCTAATCTGTTAGCTTTATCATGAAATTGCAGCAATTCAGACACATCATCAGGCTCTACTCTTAATTCTAGTTGTCTATTTTCCCACATCTGCAGTTACTTCCTCTACTGATATCTTGACCATCTCAGAGTCATCCATGATGATTGGAATGTACTTCCAAACTCCTGTTAGTGTTGATATTTGACCTTTTCAAATGAACCATGAATGTTCCTAATTTCAACTTGAATAATGTATCATTTCCAGAAGATTTTAAATGTGCTTTTCCAAGATGCAATAGAGGAATAACTGTCTATGGCAGCTCGAACTTTACAAAAATTTTTAAATAATGAGACTTGAAGTCAAATTTACTTCTTGATCCATGGGCTGCAGAATGGTTATTGTGAGAGAAGTAATGGAAACATTAATCTCATAAATATCCATCAGTGCTCCTGGATGAACAGTAAGCAAACTAATATTTTGAAAGGAATCTTTTTTGCTGAGTAGTAGGTTTGAACAATTAGTTTTAAATATTCAGTAAATCATGTCATAAACAGATGTGCTGTCATCCAGGCTTTGTTGTTTCATTTATAAAGTATAGGCAAAGTAGGTTTAGCATAATTCTTAAAGGTCACAGGATTTTCAGAATGGTAAATAAGCGCTGGCTTCAATTTAAAGTCACTAGACTAATTAGCCCCCAATAAGAATCAGTCTGTTTTTTGAAGCTTTAAAATTAGGCATTGACTTTCTCCTCTCTGGCTATCAAAGTCCTAGATGACATCCTCTTCCAATATAAGACTATTTTGAAATGCTATTGTTTAATATATCCACATTTATTAATTATCTTAGACTTGCTGGATTCTTCCTCTACCTTTTGTATCAGCAGTTCCAGTTTAACCTTGCACTTTTATGTTACAGAGATAGCTTCTTTCCTTAAAACTCATGAATCAACTTCTGCTTGCCTCAAACTTTTCTCCTGTAGCTTCCTTACCTCTCTCACACTTTGTAGAGTTGAAGACAGAAACCTGTTCTGTATTAGCCTTTGGCTTAATTGAATGTTGTGATTGGTTTGATCTTCTATAAAGGCCACTAAAACTTTCTCCTTATCATCAATAAGCTTGTTTAGCTTTCTTGTTATTTGTGTATTCTCTAATGTAGCACTTTTAATTTTCTTCAAGAACTTTCTCTTTCATTCATAACTTGGCTAATGGTTTTGAGCAAAAGACATAGATTTTAGCCTATCTTGGCTTTTGACATGTCTTCCATATTAAGTTTAGTTACTTCTAACTTTTGATTTAAAGTGACAGACCTATGATCTTCCTTTCACTTGAGCACTTACAAGTCATTGTAGGGTTATTAAGTAGTCTAACTGTAATATTACTGTATCTCAAGGAATAGAGAGACCTGAGGAGAAAGACAGAGATGGAAAAACACTCAGTTGGTGGAACATTCAAAAAATACACATTTACTGATTAAGTTCACTGTCTATGGGTGTAACTCATGATGCCACAAAACTGTTACAATAGTAATGTCAAGGATCACTAATTAGCAATCACTATAAGAAATACAATAAGAATGAAAAAAAAGCTTGAAATACTATGAAAATTATCAAAATGTGATGCAGAAGCACAAGTGAGCAAATGCTGTTCGAAAATGGTAGTTATAGGCTTGCTATGGCCATGTTTTCACAAACCTTTAATTCAAAACAAATGCAACTTCTGTAAAGTGCAGTTAATTCAATCATGACAAAACATGATATGCTTGTAATGTCAAGATATTTTTTTTATTTTTATTTTGAACTAAATTTAAGTGAAGATAAAATATCAAAATTTGTGAGATTCAGCTAAAGGAACACTTAGAAATGTATACCCTTAAGTGAATATACTTAAAAAAAAAAAAGATTCTAAATATGATGGTTCTCTGTATGTTTGTGTCCCTGCATGTTGGCAAAGCAGGTTGAAGAGGATATCTTTGTGTCAGTTTCTTTGGTGCTTGCTTTACATTAATGAATTGCAAATTGTCCTACAAAGCCCTCATATTAGACTGTTGTATTTCTGTAGCTACTGACAATGAACCAGAAGTATCTCTAGTTTCATCTTTTTTATGATTGGAGTATACATAAGAATTTCATTTGGTTAAAATTTTAATGATTTTAAATATTTTAAAAACCAGTAGTTTTATTTTTGTTGTTGTTCAGTCACTAGGTAGTGCCTCACTCTTTGCAACCCCATGAACTGCAGCACTGCAGGCTTCCCTGTCCTTCACTACCTCTCTGAGTCTGCTTAAACTCATGTCCACTTGAAGCAGTGATGTTATCTAACCATCTCATCCTCTGTCAACCCCTTTTCCTCTTACTTAATCTTTCCTAGTATCAGAGTCTTTTCCAGCGGGTTGGCTTTTTGCATCAGGTGCCCAAAGTATTGGGGCTTCAGCTTCAGCACCAGTTCTTCCATTGAATATTCAGGATTGATTTCCTTTAGGATTGACTGACGATCTTCTTGCTCTCCAAGGAACACTCAAGACTCTTCTCCAGCACCATTATTTGAAAGCATTAATTCTTCAGCGCTCAGCCTTCTTTATGATCCAACTCTCACATCCATATATGACTACTGGAAAAACCATAGCTTTCACTATACAGACCTTTGTCAGCTGCAGTCACTATCTACAGTGATTTTGGAGCCCACAAAAATAAAATCTGTCACTGTTTCTACTTTTTCCCCATCTACTAGCCATGAAGTAATTGGACCAGACGCCATGATCTTAGATTTTTGAATGTTGAGTTTAAGCCTACCTTTTTTACTCTCCTCTTCCACCCTCATCAAGAGGCTCTTCAGTTCCTCTTTGCTTTCTACCATTAGAGTGGCATCATTTGGAGTATAATTGCTTTACAATGTTGTGTTAGTTTCTGCTGTACAACAAAGTGAATCGGCTATATGTATGCATATATCCCTTCCATCTTGAGCCTCCCTGCCAACTTCCTCACCCATTCCACTCCCGTAGCTCATCACAGAGCACTGAGCTAAGTTCTTTGTGCTGTACAGCACCTTCACACTGCTATCTATTTTACACGTGGTAGTGTATGTATTGGAGAAGGAAATGACAACCCACTCCAGTATTCTTGGCTACAGAATCCTGTGGATGGAGGAACCTGGTGGGCTGATGTCCATAGGGTCGCACAGTCAGACACGGCTGAAGCAAATTAGCAGCAGCAGTGTATATATCAGAGAAGGCAATAGCACCCCACTCCAGTACTCTTGCCTGAAGAATCGGACACGACTGAGCGACCTCACTTTCACTGTTCAATTTCATGCATTGGAGAAGGAAATGGCAACCCACTCTAGTGTTCTTGCCTAGAGAATCCCAGGGACAGGGGAGCCTGGTGGGCTGCCGTCTATGGGGTCACACAGAGTCGGACACGACTGAAGTGACTTAGCAACAGCAGCAGCAGCAGCAGCAGCAGCAGCAGCAGCAGCAGCAGCAGCATATATATATCAATTCCACTCTCTCAATTTGTCCCACCCTCTCCTTTCCCATCCCCGATGTCCATAAGTCCATTCTCAACGTCTGTATCTCTATTCCTGCCCTGCAAATAGGTTCATCGGTACCATTTTTTTTATATTCCATATATATGCATTAATATACAATATTATTTTTCTCTTTCTGACTTACTTCCTGTTCTAGCTATTGTAAATACTACTTCAGTGAATATTGGTATATATCTATCTTTTCATATTATAGTTTTCTCAGGGTATATGCCTAGTAGTGGGATTGCTGTGTCATATGGTAGCTCTAGTTTTAGTTTTATAAGGCACCTCCTTACTGTTCTCCATAGTGTGTATATCAGTTTACAGTCTCGTCAATAGTGTAAGAGGGTTCCCTTTTCTTGACACCCTCTCCAACATTTATTTTTGTGTGTCTATTTTTTTATGATGGCCATTCTACTTGGTATGAGGTGATATCTCATAGTAGTTTTGATTTTCATTTCTCTAATAATAAGTGCTGTTGAACATCTTTTCTTCTATTTGTTATATTGGGATGACAAACTTTTTCTATAAAGGGCAAAATAGTAAATATTTTAAGCACTGCAGGTCACTTCCTATCACTACTGTCATAACTTCTCCAATCTGCCATTGTATCATAATAACAGCCATAAACAATATTTAAATAAATGAATGTGGTGCTTTCTAATTAAACTTTACTTATGAACACTGAAGGAGAAGAGGACATCAGAGGATGATATGGTTGGATGGCATCATTTATACAACGGACATGAACTTGGGCAAACTCTAGGAGATGATGAGCATAAGGAGGCCTGGTGTGTCCATGGGGTCACAAAGAGTTGAACATGAGTTAGCAACTAAAAACAATATGAACACAAAAGTTTAGATTTCATGTAAATTTAATATATAATAAAATCTATTCTTTTGACTTATTTTCAACTCTTTGTAAATGTGAAAATATAAAAACCAAGCTTAACTTGAAAGCCATGCAATAAACAGGTGGTGGGTTGGATCTGTTAGAGAAATGAAGGAAGTGATCTTTCCTATGTTAAACAAAAAGTCATCTTTTAGACAAAGAAGACAAACAACCTCATAAAAGTTTCAACACCTGTTGTTCTAAGATACCTCTCATATGAGCAATCCTGTTCATATCAAAAGTTCTCCAAAATGGCTAATAAAATTTCAAATTGTCCCATCCCTGTTGAAATTGGGTTAGGTGGAAAAGTAAGGTTATGCATTAACACATTACCATTATGGTTAGAAAATATAATGGATTCAGGTGTTTAGCCTGAAAGAAACAAAGTTGTAGATTAAGAGGACACATGAAAACTAGATGGTCTATAAAGATAATGCTTGAATAATTTCATGTCTCCAAAACTTGGCTAAAGGCCAGTCATTATTGGTCAGGAACCAGACAAATCTTCCTGTCTCTGAATTAATGAAACTCAGTGCAGCTGTTCTCAGGGACACAAAGACAAGACTGTAGAAGTCCATGTAAGTTTTTTTAGTGGTGACTCTAGTACACAGAACCTAAGATGACACCTAATGTTCTCCTCTTGAGTGTTAGAGGAACTTGTTACTTGCTAATAGTCATCAGAAGGTGATAAAAGTAAGGAGATTTTGAAGATGT
>SJYC01026111.1:0-34579 GCA_006408675.1 Madoqua kirkii
GCGTGCACCTTGGGGACACAACAGGGTGAAGTGGGAGAGGGCTGTCGTTGTGAAAGGGGAAGGGAGAGCGGGGCCAGCACCAGGGTCTCCTGGTGCACAGGCAGCTTCCCGGCTCATCAGAGGTGAGCACAGGTGCAAGCTGAGGACCTGGAACTGGAGATGTGATGGTAGTGGTTTAGTTGTCAAGTCGTGTCTGACTCTGTGCAACCCCATGGACTGTGGCCCACCAGGCCCCGCCGTCCCTGGGATTCTCCAGGCAAGAACACTGGAGCGGGTTGCCATTGCCTTCTACAATGCATGAAAGTGAAAAGTGAAAGTGAAGTTGCTCAGTCACGTCCGACCCTCAGCGACCCCACGGACTGCAGCCCACCAGGCTCCTCCCACCAGGCAAGAGTCCAGTCCCAAAAGCATTGTGATTTCCCTTTGAAACACTGCTTTTGTAGTTCCTGTCTGATAAGGGGCGTGTCTGATGTTCTGAGAATCTGCTACAAACTAGATTCCAAGGCAGCATTGAGGTCAGAGATCAGACCTCAGCACCAGCTGCTGGGCTCCTGCCTCCCCAACTTCTTCCACCCCCTACCCCACAGCCAGCACAGCCAGCTCCACTCACAGTCAGGATAAAGGCGCCCTCAGCGCCTCCTCACCAACTCTAAAGGCATCCCGAGTCTTAGTTTCCAAAACTGCCACCAGGAAGAACAGGCCATCCTCCCAGCAGGGAACCACACGGATTTCAGCTGAGACGGAGAGCACAGGAAACTAACGCCGGGAGACTCCCCCACTGCCTGGGGCCCCGGCCCCAGGAGGGGGCCTTCCTGGGGCGCCTCCACGGCCTTCCCCCCACCCCACTTTGTAAACACTCTCTTCCTTAAATCCTCTTCAGCCATCTGCTTAGCGTCATCTGTTTTTCGCCAGGACCTTAACCCCAGTGAGCCTCCTGGTGGTGCAGCGAAAGGCGAGGACAACTCACGGAAAGGACCGAGTCAGCCGCAGGCCAGGGCACCGACCCACCGCACTGCTTCCAGTGAGGGGCTTTACATCCCGACACGCCGCAGCCCTGCTTACAGGACATGTCCTCCTGGGGGCACACGCCGCCTCTGCGTTCAAAGGAAAAAGCAGGAAAACGTGAGCGGGTGTTCAGAAGCGCGCGGCCTGTGGTGGAGGCACACGGCAGGTGACGGGGCTGCCGCCCGGGAGCGGATAGGGGCCCACAGGACCGAGGCGCGGGGCCTGCTTGTCCCGCTGTACCTCTCCATACCCTTTCAATTCTGTCCCACAGGCAAGTATTATTAAATAAACACACTTTTAAAAAGAAGAACACTCCAGTCTCATGTCCTCCACAAATAAATTAGCCCTCCAATTAAAAAACAGCCCACAGAGAGCCCAGCTGTCAGTGCGTTGGGGTCCTTATAAAGCAGATCTCAACCCGCCCTGCCAAAATGCAAGGCGATCCCTAAAACCCTGAATTCCTCACCCAGAAGTCACATGGGCGCTGAAGGGCTCGCCTAACTTGTAACAAGCCAGCAGCCATTGCTCTCCTGCTCAGGGGCCACGCTCATTCTGCACCCAGAGAGGCAGAAGGGAGGGAAGACGGGTCAGCAGAGCCCAGCAGAAGGCCACGGGGCCCTTCCTCCAGTCCCGCGGAGGACAGTGAGGCCGCTGCAGCGCCTGGGACCTGGCAGCACGTTCCAGAGCGTAAACAGCTCCCAGGGCAGACAGCCTGGGGTCACAGGTCATTCACGGGGAGCCCGGAGCCTTTGATAAAGCACGCTTTCCTCTGCTTCCCTTCTTCAACACAAGCCCTACCCCGGGTGCATGCTCCGGGCATCCGAGGAGCTGGCCGATCCCGACAGGCGGCCAGAAACGCGAATGCACGGAGGGCAGCCTTCCCAGACATGAGGGGTGCCGGGTGGGGACCGGCAAGACTGCAGAGCCTAAGTTAGCTCTGGTGTCCCCTGAGGCTCACTTCCCACGGACTCCAAAAGCACATTTCAAGTCCCTGAGAGATGGTGGTGACCATCCCAAATGCATACCAATGCCAAAAATGGTTTTTTTTAATGTGAGCAGACATTCCCCAGATAACCCGGGCTAAACTCCTCCACCACAGTTATATTTTACCCTCACAGGAATGTCAGATCGACAGGCAGGTGTACAGTTACTGCCAAACGAGAGCAATCTGAAAGCCGGCACGCCACCTGCCCTGCATGGCTGTGATCCACACGCAGCGTGGGAGAGGCGCACAGCTAGGCCACCTACCGCCTCGTTCCTTCCTGACACGGGAAAACAGGGGCCCAAGTTCCCAAGGGCTTCCCAGGTGGTGCAGCGGTAAAGAAGCCGCCTGCGACGCAAGAGACATGGATGCAATCTCCGGATCAGGAAGATCCCCTGGAGAAGGAAATGGCAAGCCGCTCCAGTAGTCTTGCCTGGGAACTCCCATGGACAGAGGAGCCTGGTGGGTTATAGTCCACAGGGTTACAAAGCGTCAGACACGACTGGGCATACCAAGGTCGCAAGACAAACTAGGCCTTGCACTCAGAGACCTGTCTAAACTCTGAAGTCTCACCCGTTCATATGGCTAGCATGCTTTTTCTTCTCTCACTCTCCTGGCTTCTACCCAATGGAAACATGCATTTCGGACCATAAAGAAAGCGGAGCGCTGAAGAATTGATGCTTTTGAACTGTGGTGTTGGAGAAGACCCTTGAGAGTCCCTCAGACAGCAAGGAGATCCAACCAGACCATCCTAAAGGAAATCAGTCCTGAAAATTCGTTGGAAGAATTGATGCTGAAGCTGAAACTCCAACACTGTGGCCACCTGATGCAAAGAACTGACTTTGGCAAAGGCCCTGATGCTGGGAAAAGTTGAAGGCAAGAGAAGGGGATGACAGAGGATCAGATGGTTGGATGGCATCACCAACTCAATGGACATGAGTTTGAGCAGGCTCCGGGAGTTGGTGGTGGACAGGGAGGCCTGGCGTGCTGCAGTCCAGGGGGTCAAAAAAGAGTCGGACACGACTGAGCGACTGAACTGAACTGAACCCAGAGCCACGGCCAACTTTCTTCAGCTCCATCTCTGCACTGTTCCTGGTCCTTCCTATTGGTTTCCTCTCCCACCGCACACACGTCAGGACGGCTGGCCGTGCCCGTGCCTGTGCCCACAGGTGGAGGAGCCCGTGCAGAGGTTGTGGCCCCCGAGGGGAAGGTGCCGCGGGCCTCCGCAGTGTCCACGCAGCAGCTGGGGCTGAGAGTCCGTCTCAGTGTTCGCTGAAGCAGGGTAGGTGAGGAGCGAGCGGGGAGGCTGGAAGGAAACGGCAGGGGACGCAGAACTGCAGACGGGCTCGTCCCCGACTGGCGCCGCAGCCGCAGCGGCGGGCACGCTGTAGCTGACCCAGCGGACGCAGCGCGGCCGGCCCCGGCGCGGGCCACACCGAGCAGCGTAACGCGGCCCCCAGGGCGCCGCAGGCGGAGCTCCCGCATGCTTACAGAGCACACGTGGCCCGCAGCCAAGCACATCCTGACGCGCACGCGCAGTGCCGTGAGGCTCCCGGCCGCTACACAACCACACGTTCACAACACGTGGGCCGAGAGGGCCTGACCATCACCTTCTTGCCTAATTTTCTCTCTTCCTACAGAGTCCCCGGAGACGGCAGTGGCACCCACTCCAGCACTCTTGCCTGGAAAATCCCACGGACGGAGGAGCCTGGTGGGCTACAGTCCATGGGGTCACTAAGGGTCGGACACGACTGAGCGACTTCACTTGCACCTTTCACTTTCATGTTGGAGAAGGATATGGCACCCCACTCCAGTGTTCCCGCCTGGAGAATCCCAGGGACGGGGGAGCCTGGTGGGCTGCCGTCTATGGGGTCGCACAGAGTCGGACACGACTGAAGCGACTCAGCAGCAGCAGCAGCACGGAGTCCCAGGACGGGAGCCGGCCCCCAGGAGCTGAGCTGCCTGCTGCCTGAACGGGGTGCTGGGGCAGCAGGCCTCACAGGTCTGCTCTTTGCCTCACGGACGCGGCCTCCCTCCTTCGACCGAGATGCCTCAGGCTAAGGTGGCCCGTGTCCGCAGCCCCTGCACTGTCCACCCCCATCCTCAGGCGTCCGGGAGGGGTCCGGGCCGCCTGCCGTGGCCCTGGTTTACCGCTGTGCCCCCTCCAGCCTCTCCCCACACAGTGAACCAGGGGCAGCAGTGGGGCTTCGGAGCAGCACCAGCCTCCTGCTCAACCAGCCCTCCCGGTCGAGACCCCGTCTATCCCTTTTAAACAGCCTGAGAAGCTGCACTGAAGCCTCCGGGCCAGAAGACGAGACGCTCTGGAGACCACCTTGCAGAGGCTTTGTTTTCACCCACAGGTTAGCACGGGGGCGGTTTGAAGGCACGCGGAGGGTGCCGGCTGAGTTCACAGAGAGGCTGAGAAGCCACACGGAGCCCCCTCCCGGGAAAGAAGCCTGAACGCAGGGAAAGGAAACAGCTGAAGACTGTGAGTGCGCCTCTCCCTAAACAGCAGCTGAGACCCTCCCCGGAGGGCAGGCCAGGGGGGCCCAAATGCTCCTGCCAGAAGCCCCTCGCGTGAAAGAAGCCAGCTGAGGCTTCATGTTAACAGCGAGTAATGAAAAGGTGATAAAGGATCGTTATCGCCGAGAGGCTGGAGTCTGCAGCGCACCGGCTGAGTCACGGAGGGCCGGAGCTGTCAGGCGTGTAGCTGGGAGACACGCTTCCAAACGGCCACCTAGAGAAACAGAGCCTCCTAGGTCAGAGACGCGGCTGCGCACGCAGACTCCGGGGCTCTGGCGCCTCCGCAGCACCCCTGCTGGAGTATGGCCCTGCACGCGCACAATTTCACCCCTCGGCTCCAAACGCTCAGCAGCTGTCCACGTCAGTCAAGGGAAAAAGCCAGAGTACTTTCAGAGGAGGAAAAGGTGAGGCGCGGACCGGAAGGAAGAGCTCATTTGCAAAACACACGTCCAGTCAAGGGCTTGTACCCAAAATGTACAAAGAAGTACTAAAACTCAACAACAAGAAAACAGACGACCCAGCGAAAAAATGGGCAAAAGGCGTGAACAGTCTCCTCACCAAAGAGGGCACAAGAGGCGTCTCGCTGCACCTCGCTGTTCGCTGAGCCCAGGACAGGCAAGGCAGAGCGGGAAGAAGACGCCAGGAGCCGGAGGAACCGCAGGCACGCTTTACTGGCCGCAGCGAGGCCGGCATCCTTTCCTCTAGTGGCCGACACAGCAGCGGCGGCAGCTACTCAGCTCAGCGCAGTTCTCTCCTGGACTTGACTCGCCTCAACTGCAGGAGCCTTTCGGGTGGTGCCTATATCATAGGTCACTGCGCGCGCACACCGTGCTGTAAACGATCTCGGCTGTTACATAACCACGCATGTACGACTCGCGGGGCCAGAGCGTGAGGACGTGGGGGGAGCGAGCCTGACCACCGCCATCTTGGCCAATCCGCTCTTTCCCTGCAGATGGCAGCGCAGCTGACGGATGAGAAGATGCCCCCGTCAACGGTCATCAGGGAGGTGCAGGTCGATCCTGCAGTGAGACGGCCCTGCACACCCGTGAGGCCCTCGCCAGCCTGGGGCGACAGCAGCCCCATGCCCGCCCGGCAGGAACACGCGGCACACAGACACCGTGGAAGACAGCTCCTTACAACACCGAGCATCCTCCCACCCGAGGCCCGGCAGTCTCGCTTCCTGGGTAAACTCGCTTTACCCAGATGAGTGGAAAACATGTCCACGCGAAGACCTGAATATGAACGTTTATAGCAGCTGCATCCATAACTGCCGAAAGCTGGACGAAATCAGGATGCCCTTCCGTAGGGGAGTGAGTAAACAGACTGTGGTCCACGCAGACCACGGGAGATCACTCAGTCATAAAAGGAAACGCGCAGTCAAGCCACAGGAAGGCACGTCAGAGGCTTAGACGCACACGACCGAGTGGAGGAAGCCAGTCTGAAAAGGCCACACACCGTGTGACCCCATGTGGTGGCGTCCGGGCAGAGGCAAGCCTGCTGGGGCGAGGGAGGGCGTGGGACGGGCAGGCGGGGCGCAGAGGCGTCTCAGGGCCGTGGGCCGTCCCGCGCGACACTGCGGCGATGGACACGCGTGGCTTCCCAGCGCCCGACTGCACAGGCGGGGCCACTATGGACTTTACTCGGTGTATCAGCACCGCGGCATCCACGCAACAGCTGGCGCACGCTGATGCGAGACGCTAACAGCAGGGGAGAGTGGGATGGGCTGGACGGAAAGCCTCCGCTCTCTGCTCAGCCTTTCTGGAAGCCTAGGACTGCAGATAAAGTCCACCGAGCCTTTAGGTCAATGGCCTTCTGGTAGCTGAGCAGCCTCCACGGGCAGCTCTTCCGTGCCCTCCCTGACGCCAACGCAGCATCCACACAACAGCTGGCACACGCTGATGCGAGACGCTAACAGCAGGGGAGAGTGGGACGGGCTGGACAGAAAGCCTCTGCTCTCTGCTCAGCCTTTCTGGAAACCTAGGACTGCAGATAAAGTCCACCGAGCCTTTAGGTCAATGGCCTTCTGGTAGCTGAGCAGCCTCCACGGGCAGCTCTTCCGTGCCCTCCCTGACGCCACCGGCCAGCCACCACTCTCCCCCAACCCACAGTGCACTCTGCTGTTCCCGGAATTTGCCAGCGGGAGCCCTGAGGCCTTCGCAGAGGCCCTTCCCCTCGTCTGAAACTCCCTTCTCCCGCACATCCAGGTCTCGCCTTTGCTCAGATCATTGTCTTTGTTTAGATGTCACTTCCCGGTCCACCTTCCTACCGGCCAGATGCAAAAGTGCAGCATCACCTACCTGCTGGGACCCCTGCCCCCGGCTTCTCCACGGCTCCCACCACCTGCTGGCACTCCTGCCCCAGGCGTCTCCATAGCTTCACCAGCTGCTGGCACTCCTGCCCCAGGCATCTCCATAGCTCTAACACAAACACGTGATGCAATCCACGTGCGTGCCCAGATAGCCTCCTTGCACATGGAACACACGTTTCACACACAGTCTGTGAGATGAGTGCTAGGTCTCCACCTGCGTACAGTGATACAAGCACCAAGTATATGATGTTTACAGTGATGTGGGCACCGAGCAGGTGATGTTTACAGTGATGCAGGCACCGAGTGTGTTGTGTTTACAGTGATGCGGGCGCCGAGTGTGTGATGTTTACAGGGAGCGAGCCTGACCACCGCCATCTTGGCCAATCCGCTCTTTCCCTGCAGATGGCAGCGCAGCTGACGGATGAGAAGATGCCCCCGTCAACGGTCATCAGGGAGGTGCAGGTCGATCCTGCAGTGAGACGGCCCTGCACACCCGTGAGGCCCTCGCCAGCCTGGGGCGACAGCAGCCCCATGCCCGCCCGGCAGGAACACGCGGCACACAGACACCGTGGAAGACAGCTCCTTACAACACCGAGCATCCTCCCACCCGAGGCCCGGCAGTCTCGCTTCCTGGGTAAACTCGCTTTACCCAGATGAGTGGAAAACATGTCCACGCGAAGACCTGAATATGAACGTTTATAGCAGCTGCATCCATAACTGCCGAAAGCTGGACGAAATCAGGATGCCCTTCCGTAGGGGAGTGAGTAAACAGACTGTGGTCCACGCAGACCACGGGAGATCACTCAGTCATAAAAGGAAACGCGCAGTCAAGCCACAGGAAGGCACGTCAGAGGCTTAGACGCACACGACCCAGTGGAGGAAGCCAGTCTGAAAAGGCCACACACCGTGTGACCCCATGTGGTGGCGTCCGGGCAGAGGCAAGCCTGCTGGGGCGAGGGAGGGCGTGGGACGGGCAGGCGGGGCGCAGAGGCGTCTCAGGGCCGTGGGCCGTCCCGCGCGACACTGCGGCGATGGACACGCGTGGCGTCCCAGCGCCCGACTGCACAGGCGGGGCCACTATGGACTTTACTCGGTGTATCGGCACCGCAGCATCCACACAACAGCTGGCACACGCTGATGCGAGACGCTAACAGCAGGGGAGAGTGGGACGGGCTGGACAGAAAGCCTCTGCTCTCTGCTCAGCCTTTCTGGAAACCTAGGACTGCAGATAAAGTCCACCGAGCCTTTAGGTCAATGGCCTTCTGGTAGCTGAGCAGCCTCCACGGGCAGCTCTTCCGTGCCCTCCCTGACGCCACCGGCCAGCCACCACTCTCCCCCAACCCACAGTGCACTCTGCTGTTCCCGGAATTTGCCAGCGGGAGCCCTGAGGCCTTCGCAGAGGCCCTTCCCCTTGCCTGAAACTCCCTTCTCCCGCACATCCAGGTCTCGCCTTTGCTCATATCATTGTCTTTGTTTAGATGTCACTTCCCGGTCCACCTTCCTACCGGCCAGATGCAAAAGTGCAGCATCACCTACCTGCTGGGACCCCTGCCCCCGGCTTCTCCACGGCTCCCACCAGCTGCTGGCACTCCTGCCCCAGGCATCTCCATAGCTTCACCAGCTGCTGGCACTCCTGCCCCAGGCATCTCCATAGCTCTAACACAAACACGTGATGCAATCCACGTGCGTGCCCAGATAGCCTCCTTGCACATGGAACACACGTTTCACACACAGTCTGTGAGATGAGTGCTAGGTCTCCACCTGCGTACAGTGATACAAGCACCAAGTATATGATGTTTACAGTGATGTGGGCACCGAGCAGGTGATGTTTACAGTGATGCAGGCACCGAGTGTGTTGTGTTTACAGTGATGCGGGCGCCGAGTGTGTGATGTTTACGGTGATGCGGGCGCTGAGTGTGTGATGTTTACGGTGATGCGGGCGCCGAGCATGTGATGTTTACGGTGATGCGGGCGCCGAGCGTGTGATGTGTACAGTGATGCGGGCGCCGAGCGTGTGATGTTTACGGTGATGCGGGCGCCAAGCGTGTGATGTTTACCATGTTGCGGGCACCGAGCGTGTTACGTTTACAGTGATGCAGGCACCGAGCGTGTTACGTTTACAGTGATGCGGGCGCCGAGCCTGTGATGTGTACAGTGATGCGGGCGCCGAGCGTGTGATGTTAGGTGAATTATGGTCCCAGCTTTGCTGCCTCTAGAGTTTACTCATTATTTAGGGCTTCCTGGCGGCTCAGACGGTAAAGCGTCTGCCTGCAATGTGGGAGACCCGGGTTCAATCCCCGGGTCAGGAAGATCCCCTGGAGAAGGAAATGGCAACCCACTCCAAAACTCTTGCCTGGAGAATCCCACGGATGGGGGAGCCTGGTGGGCTACAGCCCATGGGGTCGCAGAGAGTCGGACACGGCTGGGCAGCTTCGGTGGCACTAAGGACCAGTGCCCGCGACCCGAATCAGCACCGGAACCACTTGGGTACAGCTTCCAAAGGTGAAGGTGAGTCACGCTGACCACACCCAGAGCCAAAGAGTGAGGCGGCTGGCGTGACGTGAGAGCTGAAGACTCGAGCCGGGAGCCACGCTTTAAAAACGCACAGAGGTATGATCACCAGACAAAAGGACACAGAGACGTACGGGCCGCCCTGGGTTTTAACACAAACCAGTAAGCCCTTTCTGTCGAGGCTGACGGATGCATCCTGTTACCGAAGGCTCCGCCTGAGGCCGCCCGCCGCCCAGCACTCCGAGGGCGGCCAGCGCGGCTCCAGGCTCCGCTCGCCTCCGTGGGCACCAGGCCTTGGTCAGCCAGGCGCCACCGAGCCCCAGCGCGCTGGCTTCAGGGCCAGCTGCGTCACTCGGGATGGTCACTGACTCCGGGCAGGGCCCCTAACCAGCTGGCCGGCTCCTGCAGGCCTCGCCTCCTGCCCGCGGCCGGCAGCAGGAGGGCTGTCCAGGAGACCCGCATGGGGACCGGCTGCGTGTGCTCGGGCCCTGAGCCTCGCCGGGGAGCCGGAACACGCTGACGCCGCCTCCCGGAATCCCCGCTCACCCAGCCCACCACGTCCGCTTCCTTCGGTCCCTTCCTCCCTGTCCCTCAGTCCGAGCAGACCACGTCCCCGGGCCTGTGGATCCGGTCTCCTCCCCTCGAGTTTTGAGCCCGTGCAGTGAGCTGGACTTCAGTTATTCCACACTTCAGCTCCGTAACGTCCACATTTCTTTGTTACAAGTCCTTTTTTTTGCTAAGATCTCCTAGCTTTCCGTTTGTTTCAAGAGGATCTGTAATTGTTTTCTGAAGCCCTTTTATGAGGGCGTCTTGGAAGCCCTTGTCAGGGGAGTCCAGCCCCTTCACCTGAAGGAGATGGCCCTGAAGGTCGCCTCGGCAGCCCAGTATCATCTAGAAAAGCAGCGTGCACTGACCGCGCTTGGGTGGCGGGACTGCCAGAAACTGTTTTCTCCGGGATTCAGTGAAGTGACTTTAGACTGGCCTTCGCTGTGCAGCCGCTAAGCTGTGTTGGGGCTCTTTTGTAACCCCATGCACTGAGCCTAACGGGCTCCTCCGTCGTGGGACTTTCTAGGCAAGAACACTGGAACATTTCCTTGTCGGGGGGATCCTCCCGACCCAGAGGTTGAACTCACATCTCCTGCATTGGCAAGCAGATTCTTTACCACTGAGCCACCAGGGACGCCCTCTTAATTAGCTGCTGAACTGAAAAGCACAGGCTCCTCAGCAGTGGTGGAAAGCCAGCACAAGCCACGGACCCTTACAGACCTGCAGAGAGAAGGGGTCCCCGGCCTAAGGACCCAGGCCCACCACCCGTGGGAGGCAGTGGGAGGAGCCACAGCCCTGCAGACCCCACGCTGAAGAGCGTCTCACCTGGAGCTGGACGCCGCCCAGCCCACGCCCACAGCGCGGCTGACCCGCCTCTCCCCTTAAAAGCCTCAGTTTCAGACAGAACCCAACTCCAAGTCTCTCTTTTGGTAGCTTTTAGTGACGCCTCCTCCCAACCCTAATGTGAACATTTCAAGGATCCTGCCTTAAGTGCCCTGACTTAAAACGGTCATCAAATCGCAAGCAAGCTTCTGAGCTTGGTCTCTTAATGGAGACTGTGTTTCTCTTCTGTTTTATATAAGAATTTCTAGAAGTAAACAGACAGGCGAGGAATCCCATTTTGCAGATAAATTCCAAGTGCCCCTTCCAATCCAAGGCAGGATGTCTTTCCAAGCGCTCTACCTCCACGTTTCAAGGCTCCGAAAGCCACGGTGAAGCAGCCTCGGGTCTGCTCTGCTCTGAACTAAAAAGCACGAGGTTAGGACGTTTCCCAAGCACAGGGGTGGGGAGCACGGCAGGTCAGCAGGCAGCCCACGCTCACCTGTGGGGAAGCCCCCAGGGCTCACACCTCGGTCCCCTGTCCTCACAGCGCCGTGCCTGTCATTGGGCTGGCCCCAGGTCACAGCACCACCAGGCCAATGAGCTTGGGGGCTGAGTGGTCCTGAAATGTGCCCCCTGGACCTGCAGCATCAGCATGTCCTGTGCACCCATGAGAAATGCCCACCCTCCGCAACCTGGACTGTGACATCAGAAACTCTGGGTGGAGCCCAGCAGTCTGTATCTTCACAAGCCATCCAGGAGGTTCTGGGCACACTTGCGTGTAAGAACCATGTAACCAGCTGTGCCAAAGGTGCAAAGCGAGGAAGCACCACTGAAACACAGGTACTGCCAACCGCAATGTCAGTCACTTCACTCGTAACCTTGATGTAAAATTGTAAGCATTTTCATACAAAAATTCATTGTTGGGCAGCTATGCTTCCAGCTCTAAGAAGAAGGAAAAGGAAACCATCCCAAGCCAGAAATTTCAAGGCGCAGGCTCCTCAGTGGAAGTGAAAGGTGGGGGCGAGAGGGGAGAGACGACTTCCTGCAACGTCCTTATCAAGGACACTGTCCCCACCACGCGTGTGCACACTCAGTCGTGTCCGACTCTGTGCAGCCCCACGGACCGCAGCCCCCAGGCTCCCCCATCCCTGGGACTCTCCAGACGAGAATACTAGAGTGAGCTGCCATCTCCTCCTCCAGGGGATCTTCCTGACCCAGGGATCAAACCCACATCTCCCGAGTCTCCTGCACAGGCAGGTGGATTCTTCACCACTAAGCCATGGCGTCCTCTCAAGGAAAAGACTAAGGAGGAAAGACTACTGATGAGCCCCACCGCCCACACACGGAGACAGACTGGCAAGCGCGCATTGATTGCTCTGAATGGGAAAGTGGAGTCGAGCGAAAGTCGTCAGCCGTGTCCAGCTCTTTGTGACCCCATGGACTACAGGCGGGAACACTGGGGTGGGCAGCCACTCCCCTTCTCCAGGGGATCTTCCCAACACAGCGATCGAACCCCAGTCTCCTGCATGGCAGGTGGATTCTTCACCAGCTGAGCCACAAAGGAAGCCCAAGAACAGTAGAGTGGGTAACCTATCCCTTCTCCAGCAGATCTTCCCGACCCAGGAATCAAACCAGGGTCTCTTGCATCGCAGGCAGGTTCTTTACCAACTGAGCTATCAGAGAAGCCCTTGAATGGGAAAAATAACACCCAAAAGCTAAACACTGCTTACACTGACTGAGCTTGTTTAGGGACAGTATTCCCAGTAAACACAACTTGATTTACTTTCATCTCCCTTCATTTATTATAATATGTAACTAATTGGGAGTGTTTTCTACATGAGAAAGAGAGAGCAGGGCCCAGGAGAGATGTGCATATATTCACAAAATTATAAAACAAATCGTCTTTGACTTGAACCTGAGCTTCCTAAAAACTGTACGTTGACATCCCTAAAAGGCCTTCCCTCCAATGGATCTGGACTCTCAAACGTCGGCGGCACGTAGAGATAGCCTAGAGTAGCAGGTTTTCAACCACCCCTATCTTTACCTAAAAAGCCACTCACTGTGAAATGAATCAATCCAGGGAGATTCAACACCTGGCGTGAGTTCATTTATGATAAGACAGGGGTTTCCCTAGCAGTTCAGTGGTAAAGGAGCCACCTACCAGTGCAAGACACAAGAGTTCAGTCCCTGGTGGAGAAACATCCCACATGTTGAGGAGCAACTAAGCCCAGGGGGCCACAACCCCTGGGCCCGCGCCCTAGAGCCCAGGACCCGCGCCTCCGGGGCCCGCCCCTAGAGCCCGCCCCTGCACCTCCTGAGCCCACGGGTCACAGCTCCTGAAGCCACAGCGAGAGAAGCCGCCACAGGGAGAATCCTGGGCGCGAAAACTGCAGAGCAGCCCCACGCGCTGCAGCTAGAAAGCCTGCTGAGAACGAGGACCCAGCCCAGCCAGAAGCAACGTTAGCTTTTTAAAGAGAGATTTTCAAAAAAGATAAAACAAATTGATTTCTTTTTTAAACTAGAAAATCTCAGAGGGGCTCAGCTGACCACTGCTCAGCCCCACACTGGCCGGACCTGAACCTGCGTTAAAACCTGTAGGAAGTGAGGGGAAAACCGCACACATGTGTTTCCCTGAAGCCACCGAAAGGAAGTTTTCTAAAGTCTCCTTTATCAAGAAAAAAACTGCTGAAGGTCAACTTCCTCGTAACAAGATCTCCTACAGTCGATGAGCATCAGGCTGTGAAAACCCGCCCCAGGGTCACGCACCCTCGGATCCCGTGGCCCCCGCTCTCTCAGCCCCACACTCTGCTCTCCAACCTCCGGGTCCACGCTGCCCCGGTTCCGACGACACCCCCAGCCCCTCCGCTCAGCCCCGCGAGATGAGCTGCCCTTGTTAACAGCACCCACCACGAGGCTGACTGCTCTGGGTCTGCCCCCCATTTTTCCTCATCAGTCTAAGAGGGCCAGCAATTCTGCGGCGTCCTCTCAGAGAACAGCTTTGGGTTCTGCTGTCTCCAGTGACTTTCTGCTTTCCACGTCGCCGGCTGAGTTCTTCATTATTCTGTTTCGTCTGCTGCTTACTTTGGGCTTAACTTGCCTTTATTGTTCTAGCTTCTTAAGATGGCAGCTCCGTTCCACCCCACAGGAGACTTAAAGCCTGTGCAGGGTGAGTTCCCGCTCACTCCCAGAACATCGTTCTAACTATTTATAAACAGGATGCCTTAAGACTCACACCCAATTAAATAGTTACTGCGAGTTATCTGAAGACCCAGCCTGGGCTCACGGACAAGGCAGTTACTCGGGTTCAGTCTACATAACCGTGCTTGGTCAGAGGTCAGAGGAAGGAGAAACAAAACCTTCCTCCCCATTCCTCCTCCAGAGATGAAGTCTGGGAGCCGCTGGGCTCCAGGCTCTCCCCACTCAGAGGCGGGGCTTCAGAGTGCGCTGCCCTCGGAAGCTTAACCTTTGCCAAGAGGCTGCTGAGAATCTAACCCCGTTCTATTTACGGGCCTTGTTTTCAAGGGAAACAAAAATGCCTTAACAAATAGAAGAACCACAACCAGAAAACTTCACGTTTCCATGAGAAGAAATCTGTTATGCACGTTGCTGAACAAGGCAGTTTCCCCGCACCGCAGAGAGCCCGCCCTGCGGTCCCCGGAGCGGTGGAGGCTCAGGGGGCGGGTGTTCCCACGCCTCTGGCTCCTCCTGAGGGCCAGCAACCCGGCCCAGGGGCCAGGACGAGGCCTCCGCAGCTCCCAGCTTCCTGTCCGAATTTCTACAGCATCCTTCACAGAGTGAAGGACAAAGCCATAGCCTTTCGGTATGCATTCCTGGATCAGGAAGATCCCCTGGAGAAGGGAATGGCTACGCACTCCAGTGTTCTTGCCTGGGAAATCCCGCAGACAGGGGAGCCTGGTGGGCTACGTCCATGGGGTCGCACAGAGTCGGGCGCGGCTGAGCGACTGACCGCACAGGCACACACAGAAAGCAACAGGCTTTTTTCAGAAAGTCTACACTCCTGACAAAAGCCTCCTGAACAAATTTACTAACTTCAGCTGGAGTTGAAAGTCTCTTGTGAACTTACAAACAACCGTGTGTCAAACGTTTTAATCAGATCTTTTCAACAACTAAGATGCGTCTGTTACCCAAAATGTATTTTCTTCTAAGACACCACTGAGCATAAACACATTATATTTCAAAAGTTAGAAAGTTAATTTGCCAGATTAAATTGAAGTAATAAAAAAAATTGAAGTACAAAAAAAAAGTCTCTTATGAACTTCAGTTCAGTTCAGTTCAGTCATCCAGTCGTGTCCGACTCTTTGCGACCCCACGAATCGCAGCACGCCAGGCCTCCCTGTCCATCACCAACTCCCGGAGTTCACTCAGACTCACATCCATCGAGTCAGTGACGCCATCCAGCCATCTCATCCTCAGTCGTCCCCTTCTCTTCCTGCCCCCAATCCCTCCCAGCATCAGGGTCTTTTCCAGTGAGTCCATCTCAAGCTCAGGGAGTCGGTGGGAAAGTGTGTTCCCAGCAGAGACTTAGCAGTGAGACACTCAGGACGGAGGGGGAAAGGCCACCACAGGCCGGAGGGTTTGCAGATAATCCAAACCAGGCTGTTCCGAGGATTTCTGCCTGACTGCTAAAAAAATCATGCTGCCAGAACACGGCTTCTGCCAGGAACTGCGACTTCAAAGCGAAGCTGGACACCAGGCTCCGGCTTTAAACGAAACCACTAGATGTAAGCGGGCAGAGGCTTCCAGGGCTACACCGTTTCTGGTTCTGAATCACATGCACCTTCTTTAGAGGAAAGATGGGAACCTTATCGTTTCCTTTTAAAGGCTCCTCTCGGTGTAACAGCAATTACCGTCACGCACAAAACACCACTTGAGCTCTCAAGCCTTGCCTGTGCTTCTGTCCGTGGGGCCGCGCTCGGCTCGCCTGGGCTCACGCGGCAGCGGGGACCTCCGATCGAGGTGGCGGCAGCTCTGCTGACCTCGCCTGGACTGGCCCATGAATGGGGTTGGAGGGCTGCGGGTGGGCCCGGGGGGGGCTCAGCAGGCACAGCTGGGCTCTCGGCCCTGTGGTCTTGCATCCCCCAGCGTCTGGGACCACCCGGCTGGTTCCGGGTGCAGACAGGCTGAGAGAGCATGGAAGCACACCAGGCCTCCTGGGAACTGCTGCCTACCCCTGTCTGCCACATCCGCTGCCAGAGCAAGTCAAGGTCAGCTCAGATGCAAAAGTGAGGAAACAGGCCCCACCCCACCCCTCCATGGGAAGAGCTGCAGTGTGGCTTGACAAGGGGTGAGGGCATGGCTGCAGGGGCGCAGCGAGGAGGCTGGGGGCCTCCTCCGTAGCCTGCCATGGCCCTTCTCTAATCCACTGTGTGCCCTACAAAGCTGACCTCCGTGGAGGCTGACCTCTGTGCCCCACTGCCCCAGCACAGTCCTGGAGACCCCGTTCATTTAGACTACAGTGTGAATGACTCCCCAGTGCACAGCTCACACAGCCATACGGTGCTGCCCTCGGTGAACCCGCCAGTGAAATGACGAGTCTGGCCAGCATGGTGCCTTGAGAATCCTCCCACTGAGAATTCTCAAATGCTCTACACTTCAGACCCTACGGGCTCTCTCACGACTTGCCCGAAAAGGCAGCACAGAATACACACACACGTGTGTGTGTGTGTGTGTGTGTGTGTGTGTGTGTGTTTCCACGTGTATGATGGGCACCCTAGCTTGCACACAGTAGGAACATAACAACTACATCGATGACATATGTTGACACTGGAATGAAGATTAAAACAATTTTGAACAAATGTGCTGGAAATGTACAAACATCCCTCCCCTCTTCCTGGGTTACAGAAGTATCCCACAAAAGCAAGGCTGAGAACTACCAGTTTGGTTCATAAAATGAGAGATACAGAGCTAAAGTTAGACGAAAAACATAAAGAAACAAATGATCCGACCCTAACTTGGTAGAACCGAGGGGGAGAGGAAACATCAGAAATCGTACCCAGGACACACGCCCAGGGCAGCCCGGACGCCCTCCCAGTGCAGACACAGGGGGCCGGTGCGCCCCACTGCCCATCTGTGGCTCTGGGCCCTTTCCAGGCACGAAACCCTAGACGCACGAAACCCGAGCCCCAGCCAGCCCTCTGGCCCCTGGGCCAGCAGCTGCCTGTGCTCAGCAGCTGTGCGGGGATCTGCAGCTAAGCAGAGGACCCAGGAACACATTCCGCGGTCCCACCACGCCAGACGATGATATCTATGAGGGTGAGAAGGAAGGGCCGCCAGCACCCAGAGATGGCAAGAGCCTGTCCAGATGTGAGAATAAGGAAATACTCTCAGATGTGGGTGGCCTTAGAGTCCAAGTCCTGGCTTAGCGTTTTCCTGGATGTAGCACAAGTCTGGGTGTTGATCTATAAGAGCACCATCTACGAGGGCCTGGCCGCCGCCAGCACTGCACACGGCCCCTCAGGTCCACTCACTCACCCTAGGAGCGGCCCTCCCGGCCCGTGAGGCCGTTTCCCAGGCAGCAGTGGGCAACCTTGACTTTCTCTCTCTCTGTCGCTCAGCCGTGTCCGACTCTGTGTGACCCCATGGTCTGAGGCCCACCAGGCTCCTCTGTCCATGGGATTCTCCAGGCAGGAACACTGGAGCGGGTCGCCATTTCCTTTGCCCGGGGATCTTCTCGACTCAGGGATCAAACCCACGTTTGGCGTCTCCTGCATTGCAGGCGGATTCTTTACCCATTGAGCCATTAGGGAAGCCCTAATCTTGTTTTTAGAAGGAAGAGAGTCAGGCTCAGAGAAGTCGGGCAGGTTGTCCAAAGTCACACAGCAAATGGACGATTCTGGAGCACATCCTGGGACCACCCCGCGGTACAGGCCCCAGGGGCAGAGTGCGTCTTGGGAAGCACTACCCTGGGCACAAGTGAGCTCCCAGACGGTGTGTGGGACCCTGGCCACCTTCTCCTGACTCCCATGTAGTGCCAGCCCGAAAGTTTAGAGACAGTCCCACCAAGTAAATGTACTACACACACACACACACACACACACACACACACAGCATTGTTTTAAATCTCAGCTTAGATGGGTTCTGAGTGAATTCAGGGTCCGAAGGCCCAGGAGCCCCAGCAGAGCTTAGCAGGTGCCAGGATGAGAGCTGAACACTCGGCCGTGG
This sequence comes from Madoqua kirkii, assembly GCA_006408675.1. NCBI lineage: Eukaryota > Metazoa > Chordata > Mammalia > Artiodactyla > Bovidae > Madoqua > Madoqua kirkii. Next base: position 17,880 of record SJYC01026111.1, read on the forward strand.
GCCGTCCTGCGCAGGGCCGCCTCTCTCGGGACGCGCCCTGGGACCGGCTCCAGTGCCCCACTTCCCTGCTGTTGCCCCCCAGCTCCTATCCAGCCAGGCCACCCACCTGCGCCTGCGCACCATCACGCCGCCCCTTCCCTCCTGGGAAGCCCGCGAGGGTGGCAGACCTAACCCTGCGCTCTCGTCCGCTGCGGCCGCTCAGGTCAGCGGCCTTCGCGCCCTGGCTGGTGACCCCCGAAGTGGACGGGGGTGCAACCGGGGCTCACCAAGGCCACCTGGAAGGTCCTGCCTGGGGCCGCGGGCACCCCTGGGGGACGCCCCCAGCTCCTGCCAGCGGGGCGCCTGGGCTCGGCACACTGCAGGGCCTCGGGGTCCTCCCCGGGAAGCGGGGACCAACAGCAGTTTAGCCACTCGGGGCCTCAGTACTTTCTGGAAAGGAGACGCATCTGACGGCGGGCTGCGCTTAGAGAAACGCGGGAAGAAGGCCACCGCGCTGCCACTTCCATCCACAGCGCGAGGCCCCAGGAGAACACAGGCCGCGCCCTCCCACCCCAGGGCCCCGGGGACAGCTCCCCCAGCAAAAGGCCAGCCTGCGGCCCTTCCCCAGCGCCCGCAAACCCAGGTCACTCTGCACGCGTGTGCCCGTGCGTGCGCGCACGCACTCAGGAACCCGGCATCGACACCCCAGCACTGCCAGGGCGCCTCTTGGGGGATGACGGGACGCCGTCCCAGCTGGGTGGAATTTAGCTGTGTCCGCTTTGTTCTGAGTGAAGCAGCAAGCGCAGTTACGGCTCCTCTCTCCTCCGGTGCTGAGTAGTATCTGAAAGTCTCTGCTTCAAAAGCAGATGTTTCTTACGACAAAAATCCTGAAATCTCAAGCAGTTTCATTAGAAGCAACTCAATACAGCAAGGAATGCCCTCTGCAAACTTTAAAGATGTTTTCTCTTTACAAACGCAGGAAGCCACGCGTTCTGGAACCTTTCTCTCGGAGAGCGTCACCCGCGATTAGCAGGTGTTTGTGGCAGCTACAGCGCACGGGCTTCCAAACCAGCTGGTCCAGAGTAAGGCCCCCACACTGCACCACACTGCCGACCACATCCTTCTCGGGGGCCAGAAAAACACACACTTCTCCAGGTGGATGCTCAGAACCGCTCGCTGTCCAATGGCCACTAGAACTATATTTTTCTTCTACCCCACCCCAACCCAGAATCTCAAGGATGAGCAGAAAACAAGTCAGGAATCAATTCCAGGCAAGAATACTGGAGTAAGGGGCAGAGTGCGTCTTGGGAAGCACTACCCTGGGCACAAGTGAGCTCCCAGACGGTGTGTGGGACCCTGGCCACCTTCTCCTGACTCCCATGTAGTGCCAGCCCGAAAGTTTAGAGACAGTCCCACCAAGTAAATGTACTACACACACACACACACACACACACACACACACACACAGCATTGTTTTAAATCTCAGCTTAGATGGGTTCTGAGTGAATTCAGGGTCCGAAGGCCCAGGAGCCCCAGCAGAGCTTAGCAGGTGCCAGGATGAGAGCTGAACACTCGGCCGTGGGCCGTCCTGCGCAGGGCCGCCTCTCTCGGGACGCGCCCTGGGACCGGCTCCAGTGCCCCACTTCCCTGCTGTTGCCCCCCAGCTCCTATCCAGCCAGGCCACCCACCTGCGCCTGCGCACCATCACGCCGCCCCTTCCCTCCTGGGAAGCCGCGAGGGTGGCAGACCTAACCCTGCGCTCTCGTCCGCTGCGGCCGCTCAGGTCAGCGGCCTTCGCGCCCTGGCTGGTGACCCCCGAAGTGGACGGGGGTGCAACCGGGGCTCACCAAGGCCACCTGAAAGGTCCTGCCTGGGGCCGCGGGCACCCCTGGGGGACGCCCCCAGCTCCTGCCAGCGGGGCGCCTGGGCTCGGCACACTGCAGGGCCTCGGGGTCCTCCCCGGGAAGCGGGGACCAACAGCAGTTTAGCCACTCGGGGCCTCAGTACTTTCTGGAAAGGAGATGCATCTGACGGCGGGCTGCGCTTAGAGAAACGCGGGAAGAAGGCCACCGCGCTGCCACTTCCATCCACAGCGCGAGGCCCCAGGAGAACACAGGCCGCGCCCTCCCACCCCAGGGCCCCGGGGACAGCTCCCCCAGCAAAAGGCCAGCCTGCGGCCCTTCCCCAGCGCCCGCAAACCCAGGTCACTCCGCACGCGTGTGCCCGTGCGTGCGCGCACGCACTCAGGAACCCGGCATCGACACCCCAGCACTGCCAGGGCGCCTCTTGGGGGATGACGGGACGCCGTCCCAGCTGGGTGGAATTTAGCTGTGTCCGCTTTGTTCTGAGTGAAGCAGCAAGCGCAGTTACGGCTCCTCTCTCCTCCGGTGCTGAGTAGTATCTGAAAGTCTCTGCTTCAAAAGCAGATGTTTCTTACGACAAAAATCCTGAAATCTCAAGCAGTTTCATTAGAAGCAACTCAATACAGCAAGGAATGCCCTCTGCAAACTTTAAAGATGTTTTCTCTTTACAAACGCAGGAAGCCACGCGTTCTGGAACCTTTCTCTCGGAGAGCGTCACCCGCGATTAGCAGGTGTTTGTGGCAGCTACAGCGCACGGGCTTCCAAACCAGCTGGTCCAGAGTAAGGCCCCCACACTGCACCACACTGCCGACCACATCCTTCTCGGGGGCCAGAAAAACACACACTTCTCCAGGTGGATGCTCAGAACCGCTCGCTGTCCAATGGCCACTAAACTATATTTTTCTTCTACCCCACCCCAACCCAGAATCTCAAGGATGAGCAGAAAACAAGTCAGGAATCAATTCCAGGCAAGAATACTGGAGTGGGCTGCCATTTCCTCCTCCAGGGGATCTTCCCCACTCAGGGACTGAACCCGCATCTCCTGCATTGGCAAGCAGATTCTCTACTGCTGAGCCACCTGGAAAATAAACACCATACTCTCACCCATGCCTCGGAAAACTCAGCAGAAGCTGGACAGCCCAGAGGGAGTCCCTGCCAGCTCCCCATTCCCCAGCCCCTCTCCATCTACACCAGACATCCTTTCTGACTTTTCCCTCGGCCCCACACTGCTCTCGTTTTTAGAATTATGTCTTCTCCTGGACTCAAAGCCTTAAGAACTTGTTATGCCGTCTTTTTTATCTCCCGTAGCACCTTGCACTTGCAGGCACATAAATACTTAATAAGCTGATTCGGTCAAACTTACTGTGCAACCTGTTATGGGTTGGGTCATGACCCCGGAAATTCATATGTTCCAGCCCCAAGCCCCAGGGCAGAATGGGACCTTATTTGGAAACAAGGTCATTGCCAATGTAAACAGTCAGCGTTACTCTGGGAGGGCGGCCCTCATCCATTGACCCAAGTCCTTATGAAAGGGGCATCCAGACACAGCGGAGACCCAGGGGGTGCGGTGGGCAGACTGGACCTGTGCTGCCACAGTCAGGAACCAGCAGAGACCTCGGGCGCGGGGGACAGACCCCTAACCCCTGCAGAGGGCACAGCCCTGCCCACCACGCCGTCCCCAGGGTGTGAGAGCATGCAGTCCTGGTGTGTGAGGCCGGGTCTGGGGGTCTTTGCTGCAAAGTCCCAGGAAGCTAACCCACAGCCCAGCGGCTCCCAGAGTCTGGATGCCCACCACAGCCCAGGCACCGGCAGGGCCACTGGGCAGTATGTGCAGCTCCACAGATACGGATGGCGAGAGGGTCTCCTGGCCACACTTGGTGGCTTACAGTGTGTGGTGTGTCCCTGGGCAGAGAAGAGGGAACCGGGTCCCTCAGTGTCTGAATTGAGCAACGTCATCTGCAGCAGTAACAAGCGACATGGAAGCAGCCCGGGGATGTCCCTGCGGGTGCAGTGGTTAGCACTCCACACTCTCACCGCCCACGGCCAGGGTTCACTTCCTGGTGGAGGAACTAAGACCCCACCAGCCACGAGGCGCATCCCATAGCCAGGTAAGTAAGTAAGTAAAGCAGCATTTCATGACTCCTATTATCCGAACGTGTCTTCCTGTCGTGCAGGAGTTTCGGAGGCTGGGGCGTGACGGCCTCTCAATTTCAGCCCTTCTGACCACAGGGTTCAGAGTTGGTTAAAGTGTTACCTAAGGACCTAGGTGCCCAGAGGGCTCCCTGGACCCTGCGGCCTCCGTGTGTTTCTCATCACAGGAGAACAAATGACGGAAGCAAACGGTGTGGGCAGGGCAGAAGGCCATCCTGGCTGCTACCAGACAGAATCAGAACGGTAGGGGCTCACCCAGGGAGATCGAGGAGACCGCACAACACCCGCTGCTCTCTCCCCTGCGGCAGAGAGGACCCCCTCGGCAGTAGCAAACTGCATCTCTCGCCTGACCCGCTCCCGGAAAGTTTCTGAGCCCCTCCTGTCCCCATCTGACCTTCTGCCTAAAGAAAAGCAGGCCACATGAAGGGAGCCTCAACAGAAAGCTTTGCAAAGTGAGCAGAGCAATCTGAACCGAGAGGAACTTCCCTTTCTTTCTTCACCCTCTCGCCGGCCCCGAAACAGAACAAAGCTTCCGAAGGCACGAAGCACACGGGACCCGCTTTCCTAATGAAAGGCGCCCGGGCGGCCCCAGCCGCCCCAGCACCCTTCCCGCCTCTGTGCCCCGCGCGCCTCCACCCGATGGCTCCTCCACATGGTGCGAATTTGCAAAAAGTGAAGTTGCAGGCTGCCGACACCCCGCTAACCAGTCTCCCATGTGTTTGTGTGGCAAGCTGGGGTCGAGTCAAGAGCCTTTCGATTCCCTCTGAATACTCGGCGAAGTTTCAAACAGTCCTTTTTAAGGAAAAGCAACGTCCTCGGCCTGGCGTTCCCACCCTGGGGTGAAGGGTGCTCAGCGTGTGTGCTTTCTGGCAAAAAGGGAAGTTCTCTGGTGTGCACGCAAACGTGGGAAAGTTCAAGTAAATAACGTGTCTCAGGAATGGAAAACGCTCGCGAAACTTCTGAAACCCAGGGTTTCCAGGGGCAGAGAGTGGCTCATATTTTACTCCCCAAACCTCCCTTTGTACCACAGAGAAGTGGGCGCTGTGTCTGTAATTTGCGACTTTGACGAACTTGCACTGTGGCTGGGCCCCTCTAAACAGACCAGTCGGGGCCTCGGGGCGGGGGGCGGGGATGAAAGGGTGGCTGTCCGATGAGAAGCTCCCAAACGGCCAAGTTCAGAGCCTGCTGGCCTGCTCAGTTTGGCCTCTGAAAATCAAACATGTTAGTCATTCCTCTCTTTGTTGCTTCCGAGATGAAAGGAGTGCTACAGTTTTCTAAGAGACTCTTTCTGCAATTTAAAAGAGAGTGATTCTTGAAGTCCACCAGCCAATGAGTGCAGTTAATATGCCAAATAGCGTATGCATTGATAATGACGTTTTTAATCAAACAGCCTCTGAAGTCTCTTAAAGCTTTACTCTTAGAAATGGAACCGTCTTTTATATAAGCCTGTTTTGGTTAACTCAGCATGCATTTTCAATGCTTCTCAACATCTGTCTCTTATTACCAGAGGTCCTGATATCCAGATGACAGCAAAGTATTCTGAGTGCCTTGGGAGTTAAGTCTGCTCTTTATTCCTGTCTTGAACCATAATTTTATTGTGGCACCAGGTTCCCTGAGGAGAAACATTTTTACTCCCTGGACAGACAGGGGGACAGTCTTTGTGAAATGCAGATTCTGCTTGCACAAATGTGCTCCACGTGGCAGCCCTGGATGGGAGGGGAGTTTGGGGGAGAAAGGATACATGTGTGTATATGACTGAGTCCCTTTGCTGTCCACCTGAAACGATCATTGCATTGTTAATCAGCTTATTCCAATATAAAACAAAAAGTTAAAAAACAAAATATGTTCCAGGTAAGAAAATGCCTGAAACTAGCATGTGTACACAATTCAGATGAATACAGTCTTTTCTGACCTTTCAAATGTAGTGCCAGAACATGCACAAACTTAAAAGATTCAACATTTTACTTTCTAAAGTCACCTAATTAACATTTTATTGTTAGCAAACTGACACTGTACTGTTGGGGCCAATACACCCTATTTTTAAAATTAAATAATTTTTCCAAGTTATGGTGCACTTTTAATTTCTACATTTAAACCATTTAAGAAACTGTTGATCTTAAGAGTATGTATTGGGGCGGGGGGAAAACTAGGGTAAGATTGTAGTGTTTCTGCGACACGGGGATCCACCGTGTTTAAAAGCGCCCTATCGGCTCGGCCCTGCTTTGTCAGCTGAGCTAGGGGAAAGCAAAGTTGAATCACTCAGAGCTGCGGCCAAGGTTCACACTCCAGCCGCGAGGAAACCGCAAGTCACCGCGAAGGGCAGCCGGGTCTGCGGGACTCTGGATTCTGTTCCGAACCAGGGATGAACCTGAAAACGCAACCTCGGACTTGCGGCCGGCCCTGAACAACACCAGGGCTCCCCGACCCCGTGTGCGGTCCTCCGGGTTTGGAGACAGGAGAATTCTTCCCTGGGGAGGTCAGCACGCCATCTCCCAGCCCAGCTCTCCCCGACTGATAAACGATCTTTTAAAAATGCAACTGGTCAGCGAACCAGAGGCCGAAAGTCTCACACGGTACCACCAACAAAAGCTGTTCAAACAAAGCCGCGGAGGACGCCTGCGGGCGCCGCAGCCCGGTTTCGGCTCAGGTCGCCCGGAGCGGCGCCTCCTCCTGCGGGCGGGGCTCCCGCGACCCCCGGCCTCCTCGGGCCGCTCCCCTCGAGCGCGGGCCCCCGTCCCCGCCGGCCCCGCACACAATGGCGCCCCGAGCCCGGGCGGGATCCCGCCGCCGGCAACCCGCGCCGCCCGCGCGCCCGGGCCCGCGCACAAAGGAAGCGCGTGGGCTCCTCCGCGCGCGCGGGCGCGCGGCCACCAGGTGCGGGAGCCGGCGACCCCGCGCCCGCGCGTCTCGGCGCACCCCGGGCCGCGGTGGGGGCGGGGGGGGCGCGCGGCCTGCGTCCGCGCGGGGCCTCCCGCCGCCCGGGCCTCCCTCCGCCCCGGGCCTGCCCGCCGGGGGTGCGTGCGCGGGCCGGGCCGGGGGTGGGGGGCACTCACTTTCTCGATGGTGCCGGGCAGCAGGCGCTCCAGCAGCCTGCAGAGGACCACCCCATCCTTCAGAGACGCCTGCAGGAAGCCCTCCGGGTCCGAGATGGTTTTCTTGGGCGACTCCAGCACGCCCAAGGTAATGAGCCACGTAACGGTCTGCTCGGCGGAATTCATCGCGGCGGCGCGCCCGGCCTCCCCGCGCCGCGAGCGCGTCTCGGCGCCGTTCACCTCGGAGCGGCCGCGGCCCGGCCGGCTGCGCCCACCGCCCCCTCCTCCCGCTCGCCCATGGAGAGCCCGGCGACGGCGATTGGCTCGGGCGGCGCCGCGGTCCGGCCGGCTCGCGCTCCCTCGCGTGCGTCCTGGCCGACTGTCAAGCGCCTTTTCATTAGATGCACATGAACCTGCGGCGGCCGCCCGGCGCCGCCCCCGCCGCCGCCTCCCGGCCCCCAGCCGCTGCCGCCGATGACATCACCGCGAGCAGAAGAAAGACGCCGCGCCGGAGCGGCCCCGCGCCCCGACCTGGGGCCGCCCGGACCCGACCCGAACCGAACCCGGGCCGCGCCGGCCCCCGCGTTCGGGCCCGCTGCCGTGCGCCCTCTGCACCCCGCCGGCGGTGCGCGCGCGTCCCCACCTGCGCCGCCGGTGGACGGCCCCCGCCCCAAGGGCCCGGTGACCTCCAGGAGGAGACAGCCCGCCGGCCGCGAGAGCTCGCCGCGCCTCCCCGCCCGAGGGCCGCGCGCGCCCTTCCCCGGGGGTGCCCGGTGGGGCCCGGGGCAGCCCCCTCAGAGAGGGAGACCCGGCCGGGCTCCTCTCGCTGCCCTGGCCCTTCTGCCGCCTCCTTCGCTCCTCGGGAGACTCGGAACCTTTATTTGTATTCTGCTTCATGAATGTTTAAATGATTAAGTGCTTCCCAGAAAGCTCTTTTTATTTTTGCCAGTTTTATTTCAAGAGGTCGGGGGTGGAGGGAGCTGAAAACGAGACGTTTCCTTCTCTGCGCTACCTTGCAAGCCAATAATTACAGAACACAATGATAATTAAATCTGTAACCAGATGGGTCTCTTTCAGGGAGGAATTGATTTCCCTGCTGCTGCGGCGCTCCTTGGGGACGTGACCGGCTGGAGAGCCGTGTGGCCAGTAGCAAGCCTGCCCCCTGCGGGGAGGCCCGTCTGCCCCGTTCGGGTGACCTCCCTGGCCAGGGTGTGGCGGGCTCACCCTCCGGAACCAGAAACGTTGGAGCTACCGCAGGTTAAATTGATGGTGGTGTTCCAGACACTGTGGGAGGAAGGTCAAGAAAACAGCGGAACCAGAGCTGGGTCTGCACAGATGACTGGGCAGGAAGGCGCAAAAGCAGCTCAAGCCCAGACAGGCCACTTGGCCAGGTCACACGTGGCTGAGAGACGCTCAAAGGCCCGGCTGTGAACCAAGCGGGCCAGGCCTAAGGAGCGCAGCCCTCTGACTGTTCCAAGGAAGACGCTTCCTCAGACAAGGAACGATAGTGACGCCGTACCTGCTTCGGATGAGATCGAGCCTCTCCTTAAAAGGAGGACCGTGACGGTGTCCGTGTGACCGTCCGAACCGAGTGCTTTGCCTGTGTGCTTGCTGTCACTGCCCCTGGCAATTTAAAAGTGTCATCTACAGCGACCTCACATTTCCCCGGTGGTTCAGTGGTGAAAAATCCGCCTGCCAGAACAGGTGCCGCAGGAGCTGTGGGTTCAGTCCCGCGGTCGGGAAGACCCCCTGGAGGAGGAACCCCAGTATCCTTGCCTGGAAGATTCCACCCACCCAGGAGCCTGGTGGGCTACAGTTCATGGCGTCACAGACACGACCAAAGCGACTAAGCACGCACACGCACACAAAGAGCTTACTCTGTGCCAGGCACATATTGAATGTATTAATCCCTTAGTGACAAAAATTAGAAAACATGAAGATAAAAAAAAAACAACAGAGGCTTGACTCTCGTTTTCCTCCTTCTTCCAGGGCATTTCTCTTGCAACTGGGAATTGTGTTTATTTCCAGCTTCGAGTTAAGTTTTCTTTCCAGATGTGAACAGAGTGGTCAGAGAGCAGCGTGAATTCCGGATTTTAAGGACCGTGTGGTGGTCACTTCCTGAGCACCCGCGTCTGCTCTGTGTGGCCCAGTCACTGCGGCAGCCTTGGGAAGCTTCCGTCCCACCACTCGTGGGGTGGACTCAAGCCTGGGTTCTGCAGCTCCAGGGTCCACGCTCGGCACCCGCTGGCCAGACCACGTCTGTCTACAGTTTCTACGAAACAAGACACCTCCCAGCTCCATCAAGTTTTGTGCCCAAGGACACTTTATCAACAAAAGGGTGTTCACCCAAGAGTAGCTGTTCACTGAGGCTCCTGTTTACTGTACTCTCATTACTGCTGAAATGGACACATGATTTAGAGCAGAGTCATTACAATTCCAGATGCGTTAAATGATGTCCGGCGCTTTTAATCTGGAAAGCGGGCTTAAGGGTCAATCTGACTCAATCAAATGATCCTGCAGAAAGACGGCTCCAGGGAGTGGCCTTAGGTAGCCACTGAACTGGCAGGCAAGCATTATCAGAAGGGGGACCCAGAGGCCACCTACTCTAACTGACCTCGGCCGTCCGTGAATGTTTAAATGCTCAATAACAACCAGAGGCATTCTGTTACTTTGGATGTACGTTCATTTCAAAAAAGATTATTTGGAAGGCATTCCAGAAAGTAACACTGCTCAGACCTAGGTGTTTTTAAGGGTATAGTTGCGCTCACTATCCAAGGTGGGCATCTGGTTAAGCTTAACATTTTTCCAAGCTCCTGTGCAGGAGAACTCTTTGCTCTTCCGAGTTGGTGCCAGTTAAGAAAATTGCTGGCTGAAGGTTTGGCCTTGTCTGTGAATGCCCTTTGACGCACCCCGAAAGATCAAGGAAGGGCTCTCACACAGGCCCGGGCCCCTCAGCTTCCTCGTGTCTCGTGAGGACTTGAGCTTCAACCCCAGCCTGGCTGTCTGCTCACCTGATGGCCACATGCACCCCACTGTTAGAGCTTCACCCACAAATAGCCCCAAACCTGGAGCTGCCGCAGCTCAGCTGAACTATGCCAGCTCCACTAGCTTGGTGCTCGGAGGATGGTGTTACAGCCGTGTTAAAACCTACCCCAGCCCGCAGCCAGGCAGACAGATGGCTGTTTCCCTAGCCGCCACTCCCTGGCGAGACGCTTTCAACTGAACTGGACGGTCCTCTAGACTGAAGCGTGCAACGGGAAGCAGTTTTGTGAGGCTCACTGTGACTAAAACAGTACACGACTTACCCAGCACTCGCGCCCGGAAAACCCGGTGCACGGAGGAGCCTGCTGCAGGCCACTCACTGTCCATGGGGTCGCAAGGAGTCGGGCACGACTGAGTGACTTCACTTTCACTTATTTGGCTTAAATGTGGTCAAATGCTAAAAATCAAAGACGCAAAGAGGAAGATATAATTTCTGAACAGATAGAGCTGAGCAGTTACTCAGGGCAGGAAGACATTTACAGTTACAGTCATCGTGATACCTAAATTCAACAGGACACTCATCCTGGCTTGGGTCCCCAGAACAGATCCTGTGCCAGCTTGGATTCAGGTAGTTCGCTTGGGGAGTGACCCCAGGGAGGACACGCGAGGAAGGGAGGAATGACCACACACTGCTTTCCATCGCAGCTGCGCCAGTTCACGGTCCCACCAGCAGGGCAGGAGGGGCCCTTCCCTCCCCTGTTGTTTGTGGACCTGACGACGGCCATTCTGGCTGCTGTGAGGGCTGCTCGCTGTCGCTTTGATTTGCCCTCCGGCAAGAGTGGACGGGGGAGCCTGGGGGGCTGCAGTCCAGGGGGTCGCTAAGAGTCAGACACGGCTGAGCGACTTCACTTTCGCTTTGCACTTTCATGCATTGGAGAAGGAAATGGCAACCCACACCAGTGTTCTTGCCTGGAGAATCCCAGGGACGGGGGAGCCTGGTGGGCTGCCGTCTATGGGGTCACACAGAGTCGGACATGACTGAAGCGACTTAGCAGCAGCAGCAGCAAGGGTATATTGGACCAAGCAGCCTTCTGAAGGTGGATGTGTGGTTGGTTCCCTCCAGAGCAAAGGACACATTCTCTCGCTGACCAGCAGACTGTAAATAACGTTTCCTCCAGGCGGAGGTTTGGGCGGGTTCACTTGTAGTCCCTGTGAAGATCAGGGGTTGCCAGCCTGGGGTTCTCAGCAGTGACACAAGCCCCCCATGTGCGGCGCCCAGCTGAGCCCACCCGTCTTTGCCCTGGACTTGGGGTCGGGGGTCCTGGTGAGAACTTGAGGCTGTGCTGAGTCACGCGGCCCTTCCTCGCTCTGACCTGGTAGTCTCCTGTCTTCTCCTAGCAGCCACGAAGCTTTGGCTTAACTGCGTTAGCTTTCAAATGGCTAAAATCCCAGATCCATTATACTTCTTCATAGTCCTTTACACATTTTCCAAAATTAGTGAGCAATTACCCTTCTTTTTTCCCTCTGAATGTGGCTTTCACTGTGTCCCATGAGTTTTATTAGATGGTACTTGCTTTTTCATTGCTCCCAAGGGGACTCACAATTTCCCTTTTGATTTCCTCTTTGAGCAAATCTTTCTTAGGAATATTTTTCTTCATTATCAGAAATTGAAAGTTTGCTGGCCATTGACTCTTAGTCAACTGAACCTATAAATCTCTACTTTTCAAAATTTGCTAAGATTTTAAATGTGCCATGAACATAAAAGGATGCATATTCTCTGTTCGAGAGAGAAAAAACTATTTTCCAGGTAAGGTTTTTGTGCTTTTTTTAAAAAGAACTTTTTATGCCAAAATAATTTTAGCCCCACAATAGGCTGCAAAAATAGCACAGAGGGCTCGCAGGTAGGCTTCCCCTGGCGTCCTTCAAACACAGTGTGTCACACAAGCAGAGAAGCGCTCCACGCAAGGGCGCCGATGCTGGCTCAAGACCATTCGCTCAGCTGTAGGTTCATTTGTACTCTGCGTGTGAGCTTCATCAGCCCCACCTCGGGTGCGGCTGCTGGTGGCACCACCCGGACAGGTGCAGAGCTGCCCGTCCGCGGGCGGGGTATAGAAAGGGGAGAGGGCAAAGCTCTCCCGTGGTCTTTCTGGAAGTGGGGGGCTGAAGCTGACCAGCAGTCACCGCAGCCAGAGTCTCCGCTGATGTTCCTGGGGAGCCACCCCTGCCCCGTTGAGATTCTGAGTCTTGTCCCCACCCTTTCTGTGAGATACGCCCGATCCTGAAAGATAGAGACGTTAAAATCACATTTTCCCTAAGTCTCAAATCATTGAAACATCTTATGTGAGATGTTCAAAGCACAGGTGAACTGAAACCATATCTCCTTTTCACAAATTCTGCCTTCAATCAATTCTTAATGTTCCTCTTTGCCCTATTTCTCTTATGCTTGTTTTCCATGGATCTGATCACAGTTTCCCATTCCTGTTTCCTTCTTCCTTATACCCACTTGATGACTCTTTCCCTTTCATTTTCAACCTTTCTTCCTCACTGTAAGTTGAATTGTGCCAAGAGCATAAATGGGTTTGATTTTTATGCCTCGTTGACAGGGCCTGTTTGTTTCATGGTAAGTCCATTTGCGTCTAGTGTTCTGACCGAGAGACTTCGTCTTGCCCCTGTTGTTGTAAATAGATCACTTCTTTACCTTACGTTGCTGGGGTCTCTTCCTCTTCTGAGTGTTTGCCGGTGTGTTCAGATGGCTTTGTTCCACTTTTGTCCATTCCTTTTGCTTTTCAAAAGCTGCATCTCAGTGTTTCATTTAATGAATGGTTGTCTTTCCTTGCGTGGCTTATGCTCAGAGTCGTGTGGCTCTGCTTTTTAAAGTGAGCCGCCACGACTCGCTCCTCGCTGCCTTCTTCCTGCTCACCGCCCGCCCTGGAGACGAGAGACGAACCTTGCAGAAGGCTTGTACCTCCCGCTGCTCATCGGCTTCACCCCCACACTTCCAGGGAGACCACCGGGGAGCTTTGCCTTCTCCTCTCTGTGCCCTCAGCGCCCACAGTCTGCCATCCGTTTGTCTACCAGTAGGCTTCCCAGGCGGCCCTAATGATAAAAGACCCTCCTGCCGGTGCAGGAGACTCAGGAGATGCAGGTTCCACCCTGGGTCGGGAAGATCCCCTGCAGGAGGAAACGGCAACTCACTCCAGGATTCTTGCCTGGATAATCCCGTGGACAGAGGCGGGCAACGGTCCAAAAGACAGTGGTCGCGAAAGAGTCAGACACAGCATCAGAATTTCATTTGTAGTGTGCCCTGTTTCCAGGCGTCTTTATCGAGCCCTTGTATGACACACACATGGGTGCGTGTCTGCGTGTCACTGCTCACCACCACTTTGCCCTCTCTTCATGCACCCTGAGGTTTGGGTGTTCGGTGTCCTGTCTCAGACGTTCACCTCTAGTGGGGCACGTGAGTGACAGGCTATGTTATTGACCATGTTTGTATAAGGGTACGTGTCCCCCGACACAGTGCTGCGTCTTGGCTGGGCGGAGAGTCACACAGACGAGCCCTCTGCTCACCCTCACCTGGCAGGAACCTCTCCCATCGTCTTGCAGCTCCTGCTGTTGCAGACGGGGGTCTACGCGAGGCTGATCCTCCTACTCTCTGTAGGGAACTTGACCTTTTGGTCTAAAGACTGGTCGGATTTCCCTCTTGATTGTTAAAGACCAGGATTTTCATCAGGACCTGATCTGAGTGTGTGAGTGCATATGTGTGCGTGTGTGGGTGCATATGTGTGCGTGCACACATGTGCGTGTGTTTACCCTCATGGCTCCCTGTGACTTGATGGCCTTTTCAAACTGCTGACTCCTGTCTCTGCAGTTTAGGGAAACGAACTTCAATCATTTATACTTAATGCCTCTCCTTCTCCTCTTTTTTTTTTACACGCTGGAACCCCTCTTGTCTTCCTGTTAGCTCTTCTTTGTGATTCTCAATGTTGCTTTTCCGCCCGTGATTTCTAGCTCTGTATTTTCACTCTGTGCTCTGAGGTATGGCCTCTGTTTTATATGCCAGCCCAATGCCGTGGGTGTTCTCCTCCCATTCAGCACTTATATTTTTCTTTTATTCTCAGGAAGCCACTTTTGTGTTGTACCTGAAACTCCTTAAGCCTGTGTTTGTCTCACGTTTATAATTTTAGGAAAGAGCGATAGGAAACATAATCCACAATTGAGGGGATTTATGGTGGTTAAATGGAGAAGGGAATGGCAACCCACTCCAGTATTCTTGCCTGGGAAATCCCGTGGACGGAGGAGCCTGGAGGGGCACAGTTCGTGGAGTCACAGAGTCAGACACGACTGAGCGACTGAGCGCTTGGTGGTTAAAGTGCTGACTCCGTCATTTTGCGGCCCAAGCAGAGAGGTAAGGGGGCTTCGGGAGGTTTGTGGGACGGGGCGGCCCTCTTTTCTCGTTCATCCGCCCTCGGTGTTTCTGCCCTGTGGGAACGCCTCACTGCCAGGCCCGGCTCCCTCCTGCCTAGGACCTCTGGAACCCCCGGGGGGTGCCTGCTGGGGCAGTCGGTTCTCCACGCTGAGCTCGTGCCCGTCCTCTGGAGGATGCCCTGCGGACCTCCCCACCCTTTTGTCCCCTTCCACCTCCCGAGCCCCTCCTATCCTTCTCCAACTCGGGCTGGTCCACCCGCCCTTCCCACCCTAGCCCAGCCTGCAGTGATCCCGCCGGCCTGTGGGCTGCTTGCTGCCCCGGCGCCTCCCCCAGGCACCGCGCTGAGTCTGCACCCCTGGCTGGTGGAGACGAAGCCCAGGTTCTGTTGGGCAGAGTTAACCCCCTGGCTGGTACGATCCTCACCGAGGCTGAACGCCTCCCACACTTTCCTCACCTCCGTGAGGAGCACGGATCCGAGGTTCTCGGGCGCTTCACAAGGCTCTTTGAGGTCTGAGGGTTAAGAAGCCCTTTGAGCGCTGATGGAGAAAAGCCTCCTGGGAGGCAGAGTGTCTCCGCGGCCTGGGGTCCCGGCCGCGCAGGATAGAGCGCAGAGGCGAGCAGGGCACACACGCCTCGCGCCTTCTGTGGCTGAGCGGACCTGCTCAGGAGCATCGCGCTAGGATGAAAATGTCCCCATCGTTTGTTTGTGGGATCCCGAGGCTCCAGTAGACACGCATTTTAGGAAGCAGAGAGTTTCACACGTGTGTCTCCTCCACACGTGGCTTACTCTGGGGACAGCGCTGAGTGTCATTCTCAATGCCTCTGCCTGGAAGTTACATAAAAAGTGTGTACAAACCCGAGTCAGGAGTGAACGACTGTGCGGCAGGGTTCTGTGGGCCTGTCGTTGCTGTTGCTGTTTAGTCGCCCAGTCGTGTCCGACTCTGCCACCCCATGGACTGCAGCACACCAGGCTTCCCTGTCCTTCTCTATCTCCCAGAGTTTGCTCAGATTCATGTCCATTGAGTTGGTGATGCCATCCAACCACCTCACCCTCTGTTGCCCCCTTCTCCTCCTGCCCTCAATCTTTCCCAGCATCAGGGTCTTTTCTAATCAGTTGGCTCTTCATATCAGTTAGCCAAAGTATCAGAGCTTCAGCTTCAGCATCAGTCCTTCCAATGAATACTCAGGGTTGATTTCCTTTAGGATTGACTGGTTTGATCTCCTTGCTATCCAAGGGACTCTCAAGAGTCTTCTCCACACCACAGTTCAAAAGCATCAATCTGGAGAAGGAAATGGCAACCCAGTCCAGTATTCTTGCCTGGAGAACTCCATGGGCAGAGGAGCCTGTTGGGCTACAGTGCATGGGGTCACAAGAGTTGGACTCAAGCTAGCAACTAAACCAGTGCTTATACAGTGACTTATTTTCTTCTTACTGTCAGGCAGGTGGAACAGGGAAAAAGAGTCCCAAATGGCGGTGGCTACAAGACAAGCAGTCGGACACGACTGAGCTACTGAACTGAACCGAACAAGACAAGGAAGGGAAAGCCCGCGAAAATGAAGCAAAAGACGGTCCGAGGACCGGAGTGAGGACCTCAGGTAAAGCAAACAACACTCCTGGCCGGCCCAGTTTACACAGGACAGGCCCAGGGAGAGAGAAAAACATATAAACAGAGGAGCCAAAGCCAGCTCCCTCTCTCTCCTGCGCTGGGGCGCTCTTCTCCTCCTGTCTTTAGATCGACGTGCCCTCACGCCTCGAGATGGATTTTCCTGCTATCTTCTAAATAAAATAGACCTGTAACAACAAAAAAAGTATCCATTCTTTGGCACTCAGCCTTCTTTATGGTCCAACCCTCGCATCCACACATGACTGCTGGAAAAACCAGAGCTTTGACTGTGGACTTCATTGGCAAAGCGACGTCTCTGATTTTTAATACACTGTCTAGGTTTGTAATAGCTTTTCTTCCAAGGAGCAAGTGTCTTCTAATTTCATGCATCTGTCATAAAGCCTGAGATAAACATTGGCCCTCAACATAGGCAGTGCTTTGATTTTTATTTTAAAAAACCCAATGATATTTTAGTCTGTATTTCCTGAAAAACTTAAAAATATCTCTCTTTTAGGGTACTTTTCGAAAAAGAACAGCAGCAGACGCTGACAAGTAAATATTTGTTGACATAAGTTCAGTTCAGTCGTGTCCAACTCTTTGCAGCCCCATGGACTGCAGCACGCCAAGCTTCCCTGTCCTTTGCCAACTCCCAGAGCTTGCTCAG
>SJYC01026112.1:0-12835 GCA_006408675.1 Madoqua kirkii
TGTGTCTCCTCCACATGTGGCTTACTCTGGGGACAGCGCTGAGTGTCATTCTCAATGCCTCTGCCTGGAAGTTACATAAAAAGTGTGTACAAACCTGAGTCAGGAGTGAACGACTGTGCGGCAGGGTTCTGTGGGCCTGTCGTTGCTGTTGCTGTTTAGTCGCCCAGTCGTGTCCGACTCTGCCACCCCATGGACTGCAGCACACCAGGCTTCCCTGTCCTTCTCTATCTCCCAGAGTTTGCTCAGATTCATGTCCATTGAGTTGGTGATGCCATCCAACCACCTCACCCTCTGTTGCCCCCTTCTCCTCCTGCCCTCAATCTTTCCCAGCATCAGGGTCTTTTCTAATCAGTTGGCTCTTCATATCAGTTAGCCAAAGTATCAGAGCTTCAGCTTCAGCATCAGTCCTTCCAATGAATACTCAGGGTTGATTTCCTTTAGGATTGACTGGTTTGATCTCCTTGCTATCCAAGGGACTCTCAAGAGTCTTCTCCACACCACAGTTCAAAAGCATCAATCTGGAGAAGGAAATGGCAACCCAGTCCAGTATTCTTGCCTGGAGAACTCCATGGGCAGAGGAGCCTGTTGGGCTACAGTGCATGGGGTCACAAGAGTTGGACTCAAGCTAGCAACTAAACCAGTGCTTATACAGTGACTTATTTTCTTCTTACTGTCAGGCAGGTGGAACAGGGAAAAAGAGTCCCAAATGGCGGTGGCTACAAGACAAGCAGTCGGACACGACTGAGCTACTGAACTGAACCGAACAAGACAAGGAAGGGAAAGCCCGCGAAAATGAAGCAAAAGACGGTCCGAGGACCGGAGTGAGGACCTCAGGTAAAGCAAACAACACTCCTGGCCGGCCCAGTTTACACAGGACAGGCCCAGGGAGAGAGAAAAACATATAAACAGAGGAGCCAAAGCCAGCTCCCTCTCTCTCCTGCGCTGGGGCGCTCTTCTCCTCCTGTCTTTAGATCGACGTGCCCTCACGCCTCGAGATGGATTTTCCTGCTATCTTCTAAATAAAATAGACCTGTAACAACAAAAAAAGTATCCATTCTTTGGCACTCAGCCTTCTTTATGGTCCAACCCTCGCATCCACACATGACTGCTGGAAAAACCAGAGCTTTGACTGTGGACTTCATTGGCAAAGCGACGTCTCTGATTTTTAATACACTGTCTAGGTTTGTAATAGCTTTTCTTCCAAGGAGCAAGTGTCTTCTAATTTCATGCATCTGTCATAAAGCCTGAGATAAACATTGGCCCTCAACATAGGCAGTGCTTTGATTTTTATTTTAAAAAACCCAATGATATTTTAGTCTGTATTTCCTGAAAAACTTAAAAATATCTCTCTTTTAGGGTACTTTTCGAAAAAGAACAGCAGCAGACGCTGACAAGTAAATATTTGTTGACATAAGTTCAGTTCAGTCGTGTCCAACTCTTTGCAGCCCCATGGACTGCGCACGCCAAGCTTCCCTGTCCTTTGCCAACTCCCAGAGCTTGCTCAGACTCAATAAGTAGCCGCTCATATTTTATACAGGAGCAACAAAATGCATCGCACATGAAATGCTTTTGCTTTATAAATGGCTTCATCCATTTAGATGTAGAATCTATTTCCCAAAGGAAGCATTTTTAATTATCCCCATTTTCTGTCCTTTTGACTTACTCCAGAAAAAAAGTATATTGAACGGATCATGGGTTTGATTAATTGGAACCCAGTTTTTAGAAGCCACAACTTATTGAAAATTGGAAATAGAGAAGTCCCTTAGGAAACAAGGCCTTTGTGCTTGTCCAGTTACTAAATTTCATTTTGATGCTGCCTGGACCGTGAGCAGATGAGCCTGGCATGAGACGTCTCAGTCCCCATAGAACCATTTCTGGTGGAGGAGGTCCTCTGAGCTCAAGGACCCTGAGCAGAGAGGAAGGGGTGAAGCAGCGTGTGGGCTCAGAGGAGCTGAGAAAGCGTGGCTGGAACTGTCATGTAGGAGGCATCAGTCACAGAACCAGGAAGGACAGCAGGGCAGAGGGCCCGGCCAAGGACAGAGGCTGGGCAGGGATGCTGCGTTCACACGTGGGTGTGGGGACCGGGTGGCCCCCCGGACGGTGGAGCTGGCCTTGGAGTAATGGGCGACACGTCCAGTGAGGGGGAGTCACACACGTGCGTTCTCATAGCAGCAGCATCTGCCGACGTGAGATCAGGAAGAGGTGCACGTCGCTGGGAAAGAGCTCGGCAAGTGAGCTGGCTTCGAGATCCTTGAGGCGGCTCATGTGTCGAGTGGGAGAAAGTGGGTGAGAAGTAAGGCCAGAGCGTGCCCACTGTGACTGCTGCCCGGCAGGAACCGGAGGGGTCCTCAACCCTAGAGATGCTGCCTGGGTGCTCACCATCATCCTTGAGGTCCCGAGATGGCCGGGGGGTGCAGACCCTGGCCTGAGGGCTGAGTGCCTGGCTGCCCGCAGTCCAGCATCCTGCCCTCAGAGGCTGGCCCACATCCACTTCCCTCAGCCTCTCCCCCCCTCCCCGCAGCATCCCTGATCCCCCATCCTCCAGTACCTCCCACTTGCCAGCCCGCTCCTTAGACGCATTCTGGGTCTGGGCAACCGTGTGGCCTCCGCCCTCCTGGCAGGACCCTGGCTGACACAGGATCCCGAGCAGTGGGGCGTCCAGTCCCGCTGGAAGTAGGTCAGGGGAGATGCGAGAGGCTGAGAACGATTCCGGGTGAAACCAGGAGGCAGGGGGGTGGGGGAGTGGGATAAACAGCCCCCCGGAGCGGTCACCGAGCCAAAGGAAGGGACGGGGCAGTAGCTGGGCTCCACGGAGACATGCTTGCAGGGACCCCACAGTCTGTAAAGTGAGGTGCCAGGGTGCCAGAACCGAGTGTCCTGCCAGCCGCCCCTCACCCATCACCATGTCTGGGCTCCAAAGGGGAGCCCGGGAATCGGGGCGTAGCGCACTAGGAGCTCCTCTGGACAGGGCCCCATGCTGTCTCCGCCCTCCCTGGAGAGGGAAGGGCCGCCTCACTCCCACAGGAGAGGGGGCTGGGGGCCACTCAGAGCTTCACCCGCTCCCCAGCTTGGGGGGACAGCGACCGGCACAGCTGATGACCCTGAGTGGTAGGACAGGCCGGCGGGAACCCTGTGTCCAGACTCAGTGCCTCTGAAAGGGCACCCTTGCGGCAGACTTGGGAGACGTGAGGTGACGGCAAAGGCCAGGTCTCGGGGTGCGAGGGCAGGCTCAGGAGCACGCCTGGGGCCTGTAGACAGGAGCCCCCCAAGGGCCACGAAGGGCCCACCCAGGCAACCCTATCGGCAGGAGACTCCAAGCCCGCTGCAAGTGGGGAGGGGGTGGAGAGGAGCCCCAGGAGGGAGTTTGCCGGAAGCCTGGCACCAGCACCCACCCCATGTCTGGCTAAAGGTTGGGACCAGGCAGGGGAGGAGGGCAGCTTATATCTGAATGAGACCTGGAAGCCTTCACGTTTCAGTGGCCAGGGAATTTGTTATACCAAAAAATGTGATTCTGTGTTAACACCTGCCAAGGACCAGAAAAGCAGTGCCCTCTGCCCCCTGAGCTCCTGCAGGGACAGGGCCAGACAGGAAGAGCAAGGGCGCTCCCGTTCTCATCCTACTGAAGCCCTCTTATTAATACACTGCAGACACTTTCCTGCGAAAAAGAGCACTCTGACAGCACAGCGTGAAGCTGGGGCGTGGGCCTCGAGGGGGAAGCTGTCCTGCGCTGGGACCACAGAGGGGGGCGTGGCCAGGGACGGGGCAGCAGGCGATGGGCGTCCTCCTGAGAGTACTCCTTCGGGCTAGAAGACCTGAGCGCTGGTCCGCGCTCACAAGTCACCTTCTAACCTAGGGAACAAGCTGGCGTTCTGAGTGTGCAGAGCCGCCCTTCCTGCCGACGGCCAAGGTCTGCTTCTTGGTCCTGAATGTTCGGGCCCAGGCTTCAGTGTCTCCACAGGTAAGTGGCCGCCTGCAGGCAAGAGAGCTCTGCCCCATCCAGGGCTAAGAGCGTGCCTGGTCCTCCTGTCTCTCCAGGGAAGAGTTCAGCCCTGGCCGCCAGTTCGGGCCCAGGTCTGGCTTTTCTCCACCGTCTGTCACTAATCGGGGTCGGCACACCTGTCCTGGGCAGCTCAGAACCTGTGTGGCCACTCTCTCCACCTCCCACCTCCAGGTGGGTGACGGCCGAGGGCGGGGTGGCTGGTGGGGAGGAGGGTCTCAGGGAAAGAGGCCAGGGGGCAGGTTTCAACACAGATCTAGGTGCAGGAAAAGCTTAGCAGCCTTAGCAGCATCTCACCTTATTCCTCACGAGGCAGTGACCGCAGCTTCTGAACAAGCTGATAGGGTGGGTAAGAGTACTGGACTGACCTGCTGGTGTGATGTAGGAAACCTCAAGTTATGTGGACAGTTTTCATCATGAACATATATCAGAGCTAAGATGTCTACCTGTTTTTCCATAAAGAACGCTTTAGTAACCCAGATGTCGGAGAAGGAAATGGCAACCCACTCCAGTATTCTTGCCTGGAGAATCCCATGGACAGAGGAACCTGGCAGGCTACAGTCCACGGGATCACAAAGAGTTGGACGTGACTGAACGACTAACACACACAGGTGTCTAAAACCCAGACTGACAGATAAGACTTGAAATTCATTCTCACAGACACCGTACAATTATTCTCCATGTGCCTGTCTATCTTACAGCTTAATAATTTTAGTGTTCTGTCCTCAAGTTAATGTCTATTGTTATAAAATAATAGATGTGTCTGACACAGGTCCACTTACAGCCATCCAGGGCTGAGAGCCCCTCAGGTCAGCTGCTCGAAACGGAGGGCTCCTGTCAGGACAGCAGGTGATGGCTGAACTGTTTACTATCAGCCCTGTCAGACTTCAAAATCCAGCCACCAGATCAGGTATAAGCTGGGGTTTAGAGCAGTGGTTTTCATGTATTTTTACTCATGAAAGAACTATTGTAGCCTTGCAAATTTTTAAGTCGATTTCTAAAAGTTTTATTTCCAAGTTAAAATAGTTAAGAATGTAATGTTCAGTGAATTATAAACATTGGCTTAACAATAAAATCAGGTCCGTCCTTGGTATTCAATGGCGTCTCTAACCATAAAAATTTCACACCCACCATTATTCATTTTAAAATGCACTAAGGTCTTCTTCAAAGGTCTAAATTTACATTTTACTTCTTTCCCTTAAAATTGTATTTTTAATATACTTTCTCCACAGAAAGCGGAGTATATATTGACACAACGTCTGACAAATGTAATATGGCCAAGTCTTTCACAATTACAAAAGGACTTATTCTTTAAATCAGTTAATTCCACTTCTAGGAATTTAAGTTTAACTTTCAAATGTGAGATAACATATGTAAGAGTTTAGTTATTACAGCATCGTTTATAATAACAAAAGATTAGAAGCAATTAATTCTACGGAGTCCTAAAAACAAACAAACAAAAAAGAACTGGGTCCAAATACCTGGATAAAATATCCAAAAACAAGAGAAATAGGAAGATTGTACAACAAAGTGTAACATTCGCTGGTATTGCACTTTGTCTAATGTAACTTACTTTTAAATTTAATGTGTTATCCTTTTATATTAGAGAGACTTTTCCTAGTCACTGGAGCATACTTCTCTGCATACAAAGTACATATACAAATAGAAATACATATTTTTAATGTGATCAAAAATCATAGGTGTCAAAAACATTTATTCTCGGTTGTATCATTGTAATTTTTTTCCCTTTCACAACTGATAAAAACAGTGCAGCATACCACTTTCATAACTGAGAATTACAGATAAATGGAGAAGGAAACGCACCCCACTCCAGCGTTCTTGCCTGGAGATTCCCATGGATAGAGGAGCCTGGTGGGCTGCAGTCCACGGGGTCGATAAGCGTCGGACACGACTGAGCGACTTCACTTTCACTTTTCACTTTCATGCAGGGAGAAGGCAATGGCACCCCACTCCAGTGTTCTTGCCTGGAGAATCCCAGGGACGGGGGAGTCTGGTGGGCTGCCGCCTGTGGGGTCGCACAGAGTCGGACACGACTGAAGCGACTTAGCAGCAGCAGCAGCATTAGTATAAAAGTCACTCTGGAAATGATGGAGGCGGAGGGCTTTCCCACTCTTCCATTCCCCCTCGCATCTGCACGTGAGTGCTCCCCATCGCCAGCCTGAGACGCCGGTCAGCATATGTGTCCATGTTTCTCCCTGACTATGGGCTCACTTCCCAGCTGTGCCCCCCGAAAGCAGCACCCAGGTGTCACCTGTGTCCCCAGGTACCTTTGCTGGTGACGGAACGGCCACCCGCATCTGGATGGGGAGGCCTCTGAGTGCCGGGGCCCGGGGTGGGGTACCCTCTAGCTGGGCACGTCCGCGCCCTGTGTGTGAGACTTGAAATTCTGCGAGTTACCTCGGCCTCTCTGAGCCTCACAGGGCTGTGCAACCCCGGCCTCAGCAGCTCTGCCCCGGCCCGGCACCCACAGGAAAGGGCCCCGCCGGCTGTCCCCGCGGCTGAGCTGCACACGCTCCCCTCCGCCCCCGTCCTCAACCTCCCTGCGGCCCAGTCGTGCCCTGGGGCCCCCACCCTGTTGCTACTGCAGCGTCTGCCTCTCTCAGCCCCCGGTTCCTTCTGCTCCCCCCTGTAGCCCCCGGGGGCCCTGAGGACTTGGTTCTGTCCCCTCCACACCTCCCACCGCGGGAGCATCGCTGACCGTGGCTGCCGTCCGGTGTGCAGGCAGGCGGCCCCTCCTCACCAAGCAGGCCACCAGGAGCTCGTGAGAACGCCCCGGAGCGCCCCCAGCCCTCGCCAAGGCTGCCCCCGGCGGCAGTCGGATGCAGGATCTGTGTTGCTCCCCGTCCCCCTTGGGCTGAGCCTTGGGGGCTGGGGAAGGGTCCCCGAGCCGCTTTAGAGACCCTGCAAGGACTCCCCCGGGGGACGGAGCCGGACTCTGCTCCTGGCGCCGGGGGTCCGCGTGCGCCTGCCCCTGTCCTTCTGCGAGAGGCCCCTGGTGCTCTCATGGGCCTGGGCATCCGCAGGCCCAGATGACCGCCTGGTGGGCACTGCGAGCACCAGGTTTATTCAAGCAGGCGCGGAGAGACCTTGTCCGCAGAAACAGCGACGAGTTCTGTGCAGCGATAACGTGGAAGGCTGAGGCCACAGAGCATGCGCAAGAAGAGACCGTCTGAACAGCCTGATATCGATCATTAAACCGAGCTTACAAGGAGAAACCTTCAAACAAAGAAGAGAAAGGCCCTGGCAACACAGAATTCTTAATGCGGGAATGTGAGATGGCACAGCCGCTGTGGAGAGACGCATGGTGCTGCCTCAAAAATTAAGCAGGATTACCGCAGCAGCTCCACTTCTTGGCATGATGCCAGGTCGTTCAGTGGCGTCTGGCTCTTTTGCGACCCTATGGACCATAGCCTGCCAGGCTCCTCCGTCGGTGGGATTTTCCAGGCAAGAGTACTGGAGTGGGCTGCCATCTCCTCTTCTGGGGATGCTTCCTGACCTAGGATCAAACCTACATCTCGTGAGTCTCCTGCATCGGTAGGTGGGTCTTTCATCACCAGGCGTCCACCTGGGAAGCCTTCTTAGTATATAGACCTGAAAGAATTTAAAGCAAGAACTCAGACAGGTATTTGTCCCCCCCCCCATTTACAGCAGCACTATTCTCAACAGCTGAGATGGAAACACCTCAAGTGTCCATCAACAGCTGGATGAATAAGCAAAATCTGTACAAGGGGATATCATCCAGCCTTAAAGGGAAAGACAATTCTGAAACAGGCCCTGACATGGGTGAACCTGGGAGACATGATGCTGATGAAACAGGCCAGACAGGAGAGGACAGATACTGTCTGACCCACTAAGACGAGGCCTCTAGAGGAGGGCGGCAGAAGGTGCGGTGCTTGGGTGACATCACGGATGCCCCTTGGGCAAACTCAGGGAGATAGTGAGGGACAGGGAGGCCTGGCGTGCTGCAGTCCATGGGGTCGAAGTGAGGCAGACATGAGCAACGGGAGAACAGCAGCGAGAGGCGTCCCCTTAGCAGAGAAGTGAGCAGATCGCGGCTGCCTGCTGGGGCAGGGGCTGGGAGCTGCTGTTTAACGGGGCAGATTTTCAGGTTGGGAAGTGAAGCCATTCTGGACCTGAAGGTGGTGACGGTTACCCAGCAATTTGGATGTATTTAGTGCCATTGAACTACACACCTAAAATGGTTAAAATGGCAAATTTCACATTCTGTATATTTTGCTACGTGCTGTGGTCCATGGAGTCACAAAAAGTTGGACAAGGCTTAATGACTAAACAGCAACATTTTACTATAATAAAATTCATTACAACTGACTTTCTAAACACAGAGAAAAAAAACCTTATTTTGGTTCCAAAAAGCATGTTCTATGTCTGATCAGCTCATTTAGGCAGAACCTGGCACAGCCTGGTCCTGTGGTGGTGGTGCAGTCACTAAGTCGTGGCCACCGCTTGTGACCCCACAGACTGTAGCCCACCAGGCTCCTCTGTCCTCGCGATTCTCCAGGCAAGAACAAAGGAGTGGGTTGCCATTCCCTTCTCCAGAGGATCTTCCCGACCCAGGGGTCAAACCTGGGTCTCCTGCATTGCACGCAGGTTCTTTACCGACTGAGCTTCGAGGGCAGCCCGACCTGGTCCCGAGAGACTGGTTTCTGGGGGACCAGCAGCGCCGCCCTCGTGGAGAGAGGACCCCTCCGGACTCCTGAGCCAGGAGTTCTGGAAACACCCGACGGGCGCGGAGGCGCATCAGAGGAGCCGCTTATCCTGGAAAATCCGCCCCAGCCGCGGATGAGTCGGTTGTGCCGCTGGGCCCCTTCGTCAGGGTCCACTCCCCCGCCGGAAGGGCCGGGCAGGACAGCTGCGGCTGGGAGGGTGGGGCGGCCGAGACCCGGAGGCGGTGGGCCGACTGGAAAGACTGGGCAGATGTGCTGACCTCTGCTCAGAGGACTACAGAACTCTGCCAGAAAGATGGAACGCGGAGGAAATGTCTGTTGAAGCCAATCGTTTGTGCTAAGAAACGTGGATGTCATGACTCTGGAAGCTTCTCTAACTTGTCCACACTCGTGGAGTGACCTGGCTCAGGCAGGACACCCAGCACCCACACTTGAGTCTTCCTCTGTGTGTTCACTGTGAAAGCCCAAAGAAAAGACAAAAGCAGCCCCGCTCGCTCACACACGGGACACTCACACCACCTGCAGCCCGTTGCCTCCCGACTCCAACCGCAAACCCCACTGAGAAGATGTTGGCACGCCACACAAAGGTCACCTCTGGGTCCGTGACAAGTGACGGGAACGAGGCTGAGCTTGTGGCGCCCCCTTGCGCAAGGAAGGGGCAGTTCGTTAGACGCTGTCGGCCCGCCCCAGCGCTGATGGCTCAGGGCTGGGGTTAGCATGGCAGCAGCTTAAATGTAACGTGGGCTTAAAATGAGTACGGATAAAGGACTGTTTCCACAACACCCCCCATCTCCCTAACTTGAGTAAGGTCCTGAGAGTTCCATCAGGATGTTCTATGTGCTGCATAAGAATTCTGAGAGCTCGTAACCGCTACTGTTGCTATTTAGTCATTAAGCAGTGTCTGACTCTTCGAGACCCCATAGACTGTAGCCAACCAGGCTCCTCTGTCCGTGGGATTCTCCAGGCAAAATTCTGGAGTGGGTTGCCATTCCTTCTCCAGGGGGTCTTCCCAGCCCAGGGATGGAAGCAGTGTCTGCCGCATTGGCAGGTGGATTCTTTACCACTGAGCCCCCGGGAAGCCCTGTGCTCATGATCATCACTAATCTTTTCCTCAAATCCAGCTGAAGTTATACTGTTTGGAAAACTGTGGAAACACTGTATATCGAGTAACAAAAAATGGCATACAATGAAAAATCAATGATTTGATATGATATCAAACGTTGGTAAGGATGTGGTAAGTTCCAGCTGGTGGGAGTGTAAATTCATACCACCTCTCAGGAGACCTGTTCAGAAATTCTACTCTTATGGTTCTCAGAAAAACCTACAAGTGTGCACCGAAACACAAGTATGGAATGTGCCCAACCACATCACTCGTAACAGCCAGCGCTGGGCGCAGCCAGCCTCCTACTGAGCTTCAGTAGGGGGGATAAATGAGCCTGGTACATTCGGGCTGTAGACGTTATCCTGCGATGATCTGTGAACCCACAGCACGCTGCATGCGGGCTACACGTGTACTGTATGTGTACTGCATGCACACTACACATAAACTACATGTGTGCTGCACACATACCACATATACCACATGTGTATTGCACACGGGCCATAAACGCGATGTGTGGCACATGCATGGTACACATGTGTCACATGCATGCCACGTGTGTTCTGCATGGCAGTACACGTGTGCTACACATGTGCTGCATGCATGTGTGTGCGTGCTTCATATAAGCCGCGTGTGTGTTGCATGCATACTACCATGCAACACTCCTTCGCTCAACATACGGACAATCTCGTGGACAGAATATTGAGGAGAATTCGGACACACAGCACAGTAGTTTTTTCCGTGTTTAAGAACAGCAAGACCCCCGCAACCAAGCCAACTAGGAAAGCGCTTACTCTGCAGCAGCGATGACTGGGTAGGAGGGAGTCGCCAGGCAACACCCTGGATCTTGTCCCGGAGTCCCCACAGATGCAGCACCTGTGTGGACAATTCTTCTAGTGGTACATTTAGGATTTCCGAGCCTTTCTGTACGTAAGCTGTTTCCATTTAGATGTTGACTTTAAAATGCATCCATATCCTTTAAAGTGTATTTGCAGACATTAAGGAGAATTAGCTTTGAGACTAAAGACTACATAAGTGAAGTTAATGAGAATGATAAAAGTCCTATGAGATTCAAGAAGTTAAACATTTATGTTTTAATAAATGCGTTGAAATGTAACACATTGGTATGCTTTTTGATTGAGATCACGGCGCAGAATAGGAATAACGCTGTGGATTACCACCCCCTATTGGCCATCAGTGGTAAGTGCAGGTAGAATAGACACAGCTCGTCATCAATAACTGAGCTCGGACACCACCTTTGCTCATAGGAGCTACAAATCAGCATTAAGGTTTAGTAGGAAAAGGGGGAGAGGCTGGGGCTGTGAAAATGCCCTCTAATGAGAGGACAGAGTGGTAACAGCTGCATCTGTGGATCAGAACATCTGGGTCTCTCATTTAACCATCTGGGCGCTCGTGGCCCAACCCCCTCGGCTCCCGCGCTGGACACGGCCCGCGCTCACCGGAGAGGGGAGGCCTCGTCCTTCTCGATCCCGCAGTCCGCAGCCGCATCGGCTGCTCGGTGCGCCGACTCCGTGGTCTTACAAACGTGGAGGCACACAGACTTGTCTCTTTGTGGCTGGCTTGTTGCTTTATGTTTACTTTTAACAAGAAAGGCTGGCCGGAATCTAAAAACTCTGCCTAGTCCCATGTCGTTTGTCTGTCTCATGGCCCCCGTCTGCCTCTTGGTGATGCTTCCGTCTTCCTCTCTGCCTTAATCCGTCGCTCACTAGTCCCTCCCGCCTGCTGTTCCAGTGCAGTTCGCTCCCCCTTTCCTGGTTTTCCGCCTTCCTCCCACGGTCCATGACCTCACTGGAAGGGGCCTCTAAGGGACCATGGGTAGGGATGACTCTGGGAGAACCCGGACGGTCATGTGTGGGCTGCCCGCTGGTCCTCGCCAGGCCTCTCTGTGGGGTTCAGTAACCAGTGGCCCCCCGAGCCCCAGGGAGTAGTTACCTCTAGTGTTACCACAAAATAGGATGAACTGGGTGGACATGCCATAAGCAGCGTGAAGTGTCCCCAGCGGGACCACTGCATCCTCATCCTCAGCCTTCAGGGAGACAAGACGACTGCCCAGGCCCCGGGGACCCTCCCAGGCTGCCAGGAGGAGAGGAGTTCCCGAGTCAACAGCTGGCAGGTGAGGAGGGGTGGCTTCCAGGCAGCGGCGGCGGAGTGGGCCGAGTCCTGAGAGGGCAGGGCTGAGCTGAGCCGGGAGGCTCTGGGGTCCCTACATGACCAGAAGCGGGGGGAAGGGGCCCCAGGGATGCATGTGATGGACTGAACTGCACCCCGAAAAGGCTTTCCAGGGGCTCAGTGGTAAAGAATCTGCCTGCCAATGCAGGAGACACAGGAGATGCGGGTTGGACCCTTGGGTCGGGAAGATCCCCTGGAGGAGGGCATGGCAACCCACTGCAGCATTCTTCCCTGGAGAATCCCGTGGACAGAGGAGCCTGGCAGCCTACAGTCCTTGGGGTCACAGAGTCAGACACGGATGAGTGACTAAACAGCAGCAGAGTCCCTGAAAGAACGGGCTCACATCCCAACCCCTAAACCCCCGCAGGCGTCATGAGTGAAGAGGAGCTGTGTCCAAGCAGGGAGGGCCCTTCGCCAATGTGACTGGTCCGGAGGGTGAGCTTTCCCCACCTGGTGGGGGTTTGAGGCCTGAACTGTGTTCCCAACAGAGACAGAAAGCTACAGACTTTAGAAACACGTTTTAAACAGCAAAGGGCAGAGATACCCACAAAGAGCTCCAGATTCATCTCGCCAAGCTCCGCACCATCTCAGCTCATATTTCTATTTCATAGCCAATCATGGCCGTAAGTTGGCATTTTCCTGTGGACGAGAGGTACGATTGCCTGTCTTGTAGAGCCAACACTTGGGTGAGATAAAGCAGTGGCGTGGGGCTGGGCCGCTCTCTCCTGCCTGGCTGTTGGCAGTCTAGGGCCCTTTCCTGAGCACCCACTGTGTGGCACTGGTGCAGAGCTGGGTGCCCTGGCGACCAGGTGGGGGCGGGCTGTGCCCTGGGCGCCCTGTCCC